>OY821518.1:221640639-221885639 GCA_963682025.1 Cordilura impudica | reverse complement strand
GTTTTTTGGGTAGTTGCTGAATTCGTAAGTTAATTTGTTAGTTACTGAGATATTTACTTAATAAGTTCGTTTAGTTAGTTAGAATTTTAGTCAGTTAGTTTGTTAGTAAGTTAGTTATTTAGTAAGTTAGTCTATCTATTATTTAGTTAGTTAATTTATTTTTAATAGTAAGTAATTTATTTTATTAATTTATTTAAATACTATTTATATTATTAGTTTATTTTGTAAAAACTTTTTTTAAACTTATTTCTTTATATATTAGTTAGTTTGAGGCTATGTAGTTATAATATAACTGCTAATCCGATGTGTAACGATTCCTCTTCTACATTCTAGTGATTTAATACATATTTTTAACCACAACTACATGTTTACATGGAAATCTAATATTTTTTTGTACATTAGTTTTGTCGTGCCAACACTGGAGTACAGAAAGGTGGTTGGTTTTAACCAACCACAGCCTACTGCTTGTATTAAACGTAATCATCTAGACAAGTTAGTTAAAAAAAAGAGAAAAGTCTCAAAGGGATTATTTTTATAATTATGAGAAAAAGTTATAAGGGCTTAAAGAAAAAAATAACATATAGGTAAAAGTTACTGGAATATTATAATAAAGGAATAAATAGGCGAATTTATTATTTGAGGATAATACGACACGCTATTAAATTACAAAAAAAATACATAAATAAACAATATCGTATAAAGTAATAAACTTGTTATAATTGTTAATTTGTTTAAGAATAATCTAACCCATAAAAACAAAGTTTTTATTAAAACTCTTTCTTTCCTTATGTATATGAGCTTCGAATCTCTCCGTGACAGTGCGTGACTTTACGTGACTATTTTAAAATTAATCTTTGGTCACAACAAGTCTATGGACAAAGTTTCAGATAGATCGGATGAGGGGAAGTAAGGTTTTAATCTCTCCGTGACTGTGCGTGACTATGCGTGACTACGTCAAAGTTAATGTTTTTTCACAGCAAGTCTATCGACCAAGTTTCAGATCGATCGGAAGGCGTAAAATGACATATAGATCACTCCATGACTGTGCGTGACTTTGCGTGACTGTGCGTGACTACCCCAAAATTAATCTGTAGTCACAACAAAACTATGGACCAAGTTTCAGATCAATTGGTTAAGGGGGAATAGGGTTGCCCCACGGCAGACAGACAGAGAGTATGAGTTAAAAGAAAGAGTTTAAAAATGATTTGTCATTTAATGAGAAAATTATTTTGTATTAAAAATGTTGTCATTATCGTTTGCTTATATAAGTAAATACCTACATATTAGAAAAACATATTTCAGTTTGCATTCAAAATGAGACTTTCGAGTCAACAATTTTTTTCCATATGGAATTGAAACATTTTTGCACTATATAAAACCGTGCAACTTGAAAATTTTTAAGACTTAAAAATATATATGTATATTCTATAATAGAACAACACAATACAAGCCGCGAAGGTTTCACTTTCTAAAATACTTCTGAATTCCTTTCATTGATGGAAGTTTTGGAAGAAGAAAATTCAGAATATAAATTTTAAAATCTTTATAGATATGTACCTAAAATCATATAAGCAAAATGTTTTAATGTCATCATATTTGGAATAATAATATCTGAGTGAGTAGAAAATTTAGTATATATTTAGGCTTAAATGAGATCGCAACTCTAACTGAAAACTATCAAACTTATCAATTTATAGCCACCACAAATTTGTTAAGTTTTATTGTGAAATACTTCAATACATTAATAAAACTAATTCAATAATCATCGGCTCGTTATGCAGAAAGGTAATTTGTTGGACTATATCAACTTTAAAGGGTAAATATTTATTAAATAGTAAATTGGCTACCATATGCTTGTATTGCTGTTAGTGCGTCTTATATTTATTCATCAGCTGATTTCTGTAAATAGTTGTTGAAATAGCTGCATAAGCCTTAAGGTATGCTTTAAAATATAAATGAATAACAAAAGTTCTAGGCAACTGTCATTACATGAACATATGCTAAAAGTCATATCACACGATGTGTTTTGTACATATGTACTGTCACTTTTTTTTTATCCATACTTAATTCCGTATGTCTGTCAAAATTATCATTTTTTTTTAACAATTGTATATTTATTCAATTGGTTACATTACAAAATTACAAATTTATGCCCCACAGCCAAATATGGCTTTAAAGAGGCTAGTAGGCAACTAAGAATAAAAAAAAATTATATATACATTATTTTATTATACAACAAAAAATACATAACTAATAACTATTAACTATGTTACATTATAAGGATTTTGTTTCAATTTGTAAGAAGAATTTCGAAATTTTGCAAAAAAAAAATTGTTTTAAGCTATTTCTAAAAGTAGACAAAACTGAAATGCTTTTCAAATTAACTGGTAGGTGATTTTACATAGGATTCATAATTTTTGCTATCACACGTGCATATGTATTTCCGTATGACATAACCTCTAAATGTAAAAAACAGCTGATTTAATTTGTTAATTTTCAAAAAAATTTATTGTTAAAGATAAAGTTATATACTTTATATACTTTTTAATTTTGTTAATATCAAATAATTTATTTTTCTTTTAATATTAATTTTTATAATTTACTCTGTTTTTCTTTCGCCACAAGCAGTGTTGTATTTTCATATGTTTGTCATGCCAAAATAGAGCCTGTTCTAATTTAAAAATGTCCATGTGATTTTCCTCATATATTGTACATAAATAATGTTTCATATGTATCACACGATGTGTACAATTTTTGTTGTGGAAAAATTTGACAGTACATATGTAAAAAATACATGGTGTACCTTCAATAAATATAATAAAAACCAACCAAACTTATAATGGAAACTTCTGACATATTTACCTGGAGACAACTGCGTGATCTACTGAATGGTAAATTGAAGGATGTTGCTAAAAAAGACGATCTAACTTCATTAAAACTTGAAACTGATGGTCTCAAGGAAATAAATGATAAGTTAAGAGGAGACCCAACCTTCTCGTTTTGAATATATAGATCGCATAACCCTTTCTAATAATATTCTTATTAGCGGCATAAAAAGTAACAAGAAAATTATAGTCGGTCTAGACCGACTATACGACACCCTGTACCATGAGTTTAGAGACCTTATCTCTTAGGTCCAACTAATTAGATATAGAAAGTAAGCATAAAACAAATTTGAGTGACATTGTTTGTAAGGTCACTCATTTTTAGCAAAAATATATACAAACCAAATTTGACAAAATCTGTACAATATTTTTGTTTTTGATAGATTTAAGTGAAAATCGGGAATCAGCTTCATATTGGGGCTACGACTAAGAATTTTCCTATAGGATTTATTTTTGGACCCTTTTCAAAGATATCACTACATTATACAACTTTTTGGGTGCAAAAACATAGTAGTACTCTTTCATTCGAGTTTTTATTATATTTATATTGTTAGAGAAAGGATCTTAGCTCCTGCCTAATTTATTACAGACATAGCGTAAACAGTTGCAGTTGTTTTTTCATGATCTTGTTTCCTTTTAACATTTTCAAAGGTTTGTATTAAAAACAGATATATATATATATATATTATAAAATCCTTATACTCGTGTACGATGTCAATGTCGATGCCACTAACTAATCTGTGACATGTTAAGATGTGTTTAAAATTTAAGTTTGTGCTTAGTTATAATAAAGAGGTAATGTGTGTTTGTTTATAAGAGGTAATCTCCGTAACTGCTCACCTGATCTTCCTGAAATTTCCACAAAGTCTTATTACGGATATGGGAAGTGCTATAGGCTATAAATTTTTTAATATTTTTAGTGGACGAGGCACCTCCCGTACAAAGTAAATTTTTAATATAATATATATTGAGACTATGATAGGGAGAGCTTTGCTCATTGGTGTGAGGTCACCTATTATTAATGTTAGTAGCTATGCGGGGAATGTGCGAGATCGGATAAGTAGGCGCGGTACCTCCCATACAAAGTAATTACTCAATATCATATATCTCGAGTACTATGACAGACACAGCTTTGCAAATTTATCTTAGGTTATCTATTATTAACGTGAGTAGTCAGAACAAAATGGGCGGGATCGGACAAAAGGGCGTGGCACCCCATGCAAAGTATATAATAAATGTCATATATCTGGGGTATTGTAATAGTGAGAGCCTTGGGACTTTGCGTAAGCCCTTTCATTAATTCGCCAGGGGGGGGGGGTAGGGGTATAGTGAAGCACACCGGGTTACATCTAGTGTTAAATATAACTATGTTTTAGATTTTTATAAGATTCCGAGAAGATGCCGACAATAATCGACGAAATGTCGGGAAAAAACTATTCATTGATTCATTTCATTGGCAAATTTAGGCCATATTAGCTTCTTAAAAAAAGAGAAACTAAAAAATATAATCATGAAAATTGTATGTAGATTTCATTTTTCATCAAAAAAATTTCCCTGCAAAACTTTATCCATATTTAGAATATTTTAGAGTTTTTTATGTGTTATGAAAAAATTCATTTTTTATGGGCGATGTATTAAATTTTTATTTATGGAAAAACATTTTTAACAACATTTAACTAGGAAGGCTGGAATAATCTAATTTTGATGTGTTACTTTATAATTAAGTCCTCAACATATTACTTTTTTAAAGACATTTCATTGGATATTAAAGTATAAATTTTTGAAAAAAAAGTTATCTTTATTGTTTTCTTCTGAAATTTTATTATAGCAATATATTTGAAATTGCCAAGTTTCTGTTCCTTCAACTGACACAGATACCGAGATCATGCCACGAATAAATGTATTTAAATATATATGTTTTGAAAACTTTAATCCTTTGTAAGTTTAGAATTCCTTTGGAAGGAAATACAATTTTAGTAAATTTTTCCTTCAATTCATGTGCTGTATGTACTATCGGACGGTGCGATTTTGACCAAAAATATCAAATTTTAAAGGTATTTCTTTTTAACTGTCCACCACATTTACAGATTTGCACCATCTGGAAAGTTTTTTTGGAGTAAAACACATTTAAAGTTGCTATTAACGCATACATAAAACACATATTTAAGCTTCAAACAACAAGTTATAAAATGCTGTGTTTGTGTTTATTAAATTTATGTTGAATTATTGATTAGCATATTTTTTTGATTAGCATATATTAAATTGATTAGCATATTTTTAGGCTCTTATATATATATATATATCTTCTTTGTGTTCAGCAAATATTTATAATTGAATGAAAAAATTAATTTTCTTTACATCCTTAGAAATGAAGCAACTGATCAGAAAATTAAAAAGTTGTTAAAAAGTTTCACTAAATATATCCTTAGTTTCACATTCGTAATTAATTTAAAAATTCCAATTATATATGCATTACAAACATATATACATATTATGAATTAAATTATTTAATTTATTATTAATTATGTACCGAAATTATTGCAAAAATCTAATTGAAGTAATTTTGAATGTCACTCCACTTTTTCTTACCGTCTTAGAGCAAAAAATTTTGAAAATTCAAACATTTTCATTAGAACAAATTTGCAATAAACAAAATGATTATTTATATATATTTTATTTTCATCTATGACAACAATCAAACACTTTGGTAGTACTTTGTTATAGCAAATTTAACTTATGGTTAAAACGAGTATTTAACAACCTACACCAACTACTAGAAGTAAGCAACTAAAGAATATGGATGACTCGAAAATGTCCAGTATGAAAACTTAAATTAGCAAGCTTACGAAAAAAAAAACTTCAACAAGAACAAAACACTTATACACATACATAAATACCAATACTAACAGAAAAATAGTGGAAAAGCAATACAAGCAAAATAAAATATTCAGGCAGGTTGAAAAATGAAAACCCTTGTAAAAAAGTTGTTAAGCGAAAAATGTTAAGGGAATTAACAAATAGGACGTACCAATGCAACAAAAATGTATGGGAACAGCGCATTGCGGTGAAGACTTTGAAAGATGTAAGGGGTTTTAAGCTTGAAACGCCTCTTCAAAACAAATAAATAGCGTGTTTTTAAAAAGGAGATATTCAATGCTTTAAAAGTACAAGTAAGAATGCAAAATGAAACAAATTATGCGGAAGGAAGAATTAAAGGAGAAAATTCAGTGAATAGTTTTTAAGGTGAAAAGGACTCAAGAGGCAAAATTAACTAACTAACTTATTACTAAAACTAAATAATTATCATATTAACGAAATAAAAAACTAATAAAAACAAATAAGAATTTATAAAAATAAAGTTATAAAAAATATTAAAACTAATTAACTAACGAACGACTTAACTAATGATCTAACTAAATAACTTAAAAGTATCTTAAAAAAATCTAATAAAAGATATATAAAAAGATGAATAAATGACATAAAGAAAAAAAAAATAGTAAAAAAACTAACAAAGAAAAAAATACCAATCTGCTCAAAATAATAAGGGAATTCATAAGGTGTACTAAAGTTGTATGTTGTAAAGAAATACAAGACGTCAAATATATATATTATATTCATATATTCATATACTACAATTGGAAAAAAATTTTAATTAAAGCAAAATAGTTGTTATTTTACACAAAAACTTACCTGAATATTATTATTGCGTTCCATTTTTTATTTATTTATACCATTTTGCCACAATATTTACAAGAAAACTATAAAAAATTTTTGGAACAAGAGCTGATTAAATAGTAAACAAAGAACAGCTGATAACGTTATATTGTCGTATAATTTTTTTGTATGGGAAATATCAACAACAATTATACAACTGTTGTATAATTTTTGCACATACGACACATACAACAGTGAGTACCCTAAATGACAAACAATACTGTCCTAAGTTTATCCTGGTTAATGGTTTAGTTTTTAAAAGACAGACAGATGGACAGACATCGCTATATCGACTTGAGTTGTGATAAAGACCAAGAATATATATACTTTTTGGGTTCACTATGGTGTGGAGTTTATACAATTACGTAAAAAAGTAAATAAAACAATTTTAAAAAATAAATAAAATTAAAAAATTAACTTAACCAAATTAAAAATAAAAAAATAGAAAATTAAAAAAAAAAAAAATCAAAAACATATCTAATGCCTGGTTTTCACTAAGTCATTTTTAATGTCAATATATGTCAATTATTGCCAGTTGAATGAAAACGGGTTGTAATATCATGTTATTTATAACCCCTGGCATCATATGACATTAAAAAGGAAATTGCCAACATGGTGGTAATTTGTTTTTGTTTGACAGCCGGATTTTTTTGTTAGTTTATAAGATGTAATGCAAGCATAATTAATATAAAATTACGTGATGTCAGTTGAGACAATTGTTTGTTGTCAGTTTATATGACATAATGAAAACCAGGCATAACTAGCTTAATAACTAACTACATAAAAACAGTAATAAATAAGAATAAAAAATAAGTATGTTAGAATCGGCTGTGGATAATCTTTGTTATCCTCAACCCGTGTTTTAAACATAATAAAGGTTGTCCATTGAACGTGGATTGCACTACTCCAAGGAGTGTATTCTTACGACACTACAACAATCTAATACCGACCAGCGAATCTTTGTCTGAGAGGACTCCAGGCAGCAGGCGTTCCATAAATTTCTACACTGAGGGATCGAATTTGTGTGGTTAAGTTGGTTTCGAAGTCTATTAAAAGGAGCTTGGACTAAATATGGCTGCCAAGCAGTTTGACATCAGACTCATATGGGTCCCAGGGCACAGGACTTTACCGGGAAACTGCAAAGCTGATGAGCTGGCAAGACAGGGTACTACCTTACGGGTTCCAGGGGACTTGGAATGTGTTGGTACACCCCTGGAATCGTGCAGGCTGGAATTTCGGCTTCGCACTGCTGGCATAACGGATAACAGATGGGCTAATGGATCAACGTGTAGGATCACGAGACAAATCTGGCCGGCTCTGAATCGTAAGTGCACTAGTGCGCTACTATCACTCCCCCGTGGGGAGATTTCAACGGTAGTTGCTGTTATCACTGGGCAATGCCTCATATGGAGACACGCTGAATGCCTCAGGGTCTAGTCAAATGACTTCTGTCGTAGCTGCATAGCTGTGGAGGAAGTGGAGAGTATAGACCACTTCCATTAATATTGCCCGGCGCTCCCAAGAACGAGACTTCGAACATTGGTATCGTCGTTTCTTCACGATATCTCTGATCTCTCAAATGTGGAAATTTCACATACCATGGGCTTCATCAAGAGCTCAAACTGGTTGTACGGTGGAGACTGAAGGGAATTATAATGGACCCGTGGTATTATAATGGACCCCAGAATATAAGTGTGCTTTTTCTTTGAATTGGCAGCCACTTCTAACCTAACCTAACCCAACCTAACCTAACAAAGGTTGTCAACACTAAGAGAAAAAAATGGCTATATTTCAAAATACAATGGCTAGATTTTTTAGAATGTTGTTTAAAACTAACTAGAGGACCCATGCTGCTCCGCAGCATTATATTATATTATATTATATTAATTTTTATAATATAATACCAAAATTTGCCAAGAGAAGTTAACGTACAGTAAAAGTAAAGTTGATTGTCCACGCATAACTTTCCTCAAACCCAACGAATTTGCCAAGAGAAGTTAACGTACAGTAAAACCAAAATATGCCAAGATAAGTTAACGTACAGTAAAAGTAAAGTTGATTCTCCACGCATAACTTTCCTCAAACCCAACGAATTTAAGCAGTTAATAGCTCAAAAGAAGGAGCTGAGTGTTCTGAGTGTTCTTAGACCTATGTCAACAGCCTACGTTAATTAGAACTCTAGTTATAGAGGTTTGAGAGAAGAAAAATATTGAAAAAAATCTTGAATGCAAAGTTTATTCATAAATTCTTTTAATATATAAGATAAGAATATTAACAAAAATTTTAAGTTTTTTCGTTCTTTTGTAATTGAAAGCAATTACTAAATGCAAATTCAATCTAAAACTCTACAATAAGAAAATTTTTATTGCCTTCAAGTGAAAAAATTGTAATACGGAAATCTCTTAATAAAAATCAATTATAGAGTTGTTCTTACATCTAAAGCGGTGCAAGAAAGTTAATAAAATTAATTTATTTCTAATAAAATATTGAAATATTCTTTTTACTTTTTATTAATATCTATTTATATATAAAGCGCCCAACGCAATTTGTTAAAAATCATGAAGATTCTTTTTTAAAAAGGTACTTTTTAAGTAAAGGTACTTAAAACAAAATATTTATTTAAGAAAGGTACATTTTTAAAAACGGTTCTTTCTAAGGTCTTTTTAAAAAAAGAACTCTTAAGAAAGGATTTAAAAAAAAAAATACTTTTTGGCGAAAAGCCATTTGTTTAAGAAAAGGTAAATTAAAAAAAACGGCACTTAAAAAATAATTTTTGTAAAACGTATTTGTTGAAGAAAAGTTACTTCAAAAGAAATACTCTTTTAAAAGAAGGCACTTTTTAAGTTAAAGTTGCTTAAAAAAAATATATATACTTTTGAGAAAAAAAAAATTACTTTAAAGAGAGGTACTTTCATTTTTAACAAAATATTCCTTTTTAAAAAGGTAGTTTTTTAGGAAATGCTACTTTTTAAGAAAATTTACTTTAATAAAAAAAAAATTGTTTGTTACAAAAGTTACTTCCAAAAAATTGCATTTGAAGAAAAGCATCTTTTAAAAAAATTTACGTAATTTTTTGAAAAAAAGTACTTTTTTTAAAAAAGGTGTTTTGAAAAGAGTAATTTTTAAAAATTAATTTTTTTAAGACAAGGTATTTTTTTTTCAATGTACTTTTTTAAGAAAAAAAAAATAGTTTTTGAAGAAAAGTTACTTTAAAAAAAAATCAATATGAGTCCGATCACAGGGGAGATGTGTACACATCTACACCTTTTCCAATTGTATTTCAGAAAGTATCAAATGTATTTCAGAAAACATCAAATGTATTCCAGAATTTATAAAATGTATTTCAGATAATATCAATTGAATTTCAGAAAATATCTATTGAAATTCAGAATTGAAAAGTAGTTTACCCTACAATACCTAAAAGTTATTATTATTTCTATTAGTGATTTGGAATCGCAGAAAATGTTTAGCAATATTTGGACTTATTTGTTATGCACTGGTAAATAAACTATCAAGGGCGGCCATTTAATCGAAAGAAGATGAGGACTTCATTTGTTAATCAGCTACAATACAAACACCAGGAGAGAATTTTGATCGATTTTGAAGTCATCGTTTTGAAAAAAAACACGTTTATATCGTCACTTAAAATGCAAAGGGCCGTAACTAACAAAAAGTTCAAAATTGACCATTTGTATTGTAGTTACGGCCTCTTACTTAAAAACTACTATTTTACAATAAATTTGTTTTCATAAATAACAAGTAAGAAAATTATAGTCGGTCTAGACCGACTATACGATACCCTATACCATGCGTTTACAGACCCTATCTCTCAGGCCCAACTAACTGGATATAGAAAATAAGCATAAACCAAATTTGGGTGGGATTTTTATCAATTTTTTCAGCTGCAGATATGAAAAAGTTCATATCGGATGCTATATCTATATGGAGACTAGGCCCAAAAATGGACCGATCCTGACCATGTTTGGTAAAGTCTCTTGTATTTTGCAAAAATATATACAAACAAAATTTGAGAAGAATCAGTGCAATATTTTTGTTTTTTAATAGATTTAAGTGAAGATCGGGAAGCAGCTCTATATGGGGCCTATGACTAAGAGTTGTCCAATAGGGATCATTTTTGGACTACTAATTAATGGATGTAATATATACATACAAACCCAATTTGACTAAGATTTGTCTGATAATTTGGATCTTATGGCAATATATGTTGATTTCATAGGGGCCATTTGTATGGGGGCTAGGTCTGAACATGGACCGATTCTCACCAGTTTCAATAGCGTTCATCCTATGGCCGATAAAAGATCAATACCAAATTTCGTCAAAATATATTCATATTTGCGACCTGCAGTTTGATTACAAGCTTTACATGGACACACAGACGGACGGACGGACAGACGGACGGACGGACGGACATCGTTAAATCGAATCAGATAGTGATTCTGATTCGATCGGTATAATTAAAGATGGGTGTAGGTCAAATATTTTTGGTTGTTACAAACAGCAGCACAAAGTCATTATACCCAAACCACATAGTGGTATAGGGTATAAAAATCCATCTTTATTTTTCAGCTTGATTCTAAAATTTGGGTATTAAGTTTAAAGTAGTTTTTGTTTTATAATGTTTTTTGATTCTCCTGTAAAAAAATAAAGATATTAGTTACGGCCTTTTGCATTTTAGGTGACGATATGTGGTTTTCAAGAAATATTACAAACCCAGTGTAATACTTAGAAAAATATATTTATACCCTATACTACTATGTGGTTTGGGTATAATGACTTTGTGCTGCTGTTTGTAACAACCAAAAATATTTGACCTACACCCATCTTTAATTAAACCGATCGAATCAGAATCACTATCTGATTCGATTTAACGATGTCCGTCCGTCCGTCCGTCCGTCCGTCCGTCCGTCCGTCTGTGTGTCCATGTAAAGTTTGTAATCAAACTGCAGGTCGCAATTATGAACATATTTTGATGAAATTTGGTGTTTGATCTTCTATCGACCATGGGATGAACGCTATTGAAATTGGTGAGAATCGGTCCATGTTCAGACCTAGCCCCCATACAAATGACCCCTATGAAATCAACATATATTGCCATAAGATCCAAACTGTCATACAAATCTTAGTCAAATTGGGTTTTTATGTATATATTATATCCATTAATCAGTAGTCCAAAAATAATCCCTATTGGACAACTCTTAGTCATAGTCCCCATATAGAGCTGCTTCCCGATCTTCACTTAAATCTATCAAAAAAGAAAAATATTGCACTGATTCTTCTCAAATTTTGTTTGTATATATTTTTGCAAAGTATAAGAGACCTTACCAAACATGGTCAGGATCGGTCCATTTTTGGGCCTAGTCCCCATATAGATATAGCATCCGATATGAAATTTTTCATATCTGCAGCCAAAAAAATTAAGAAAAATCCCACTCAAATTTGGTTTATGCTTATTTTCTATATCCAGTTAGTTGGGTCTGAGAGATAGGGTCTCTAAACGCATGGTATAGGGTATCATATAGTCGGTCTACACCGACTATAATTTTCTTACTTGTTTTATATTGCGTTCTGACTATTTTTCTAAGACTGAATTGATGTTTTCTGAAAAACATTTGATATTTTCTGAAATACATTTGATGTTTTCTGAAATACATTAGATAATTGCTGAAATACATTTGATAATTTCTGAAATACATTTGATGTTTTCTGAAAAACAGTTGATATTTTCTGAAATACATTCGATAATTGCTTAAATACATTTGATAATTTCGGAAATACATTTGATATTTTCTGAAATACATATGATAATTTCTGAAACTCAGTTGATATTTTCTGAAATTCAATTGGTATTTTCTGAAATACAAATGATACTTTCTGAAAATCAATTGATGCTTTCTGAAATACAATTGATACTTTCTGAAACAGATAGCTGTTTTCTGAAATTCAATTAAAACTTTCTGAAAGCCAATTGATGTTTTCTGAAATAAAATTGATACTTTCTGAAACACAATTGTTATTTTCTGAAAATCAATTGATGTTTTCTGAAACAAAATTGATACCTTCTGAAATTCAATTGATGTTTTCTGAAATTCAATTAATACTTTCTGAAAGTCAATTTATGTTTTCTGAAATACAATTTATATATTCCGAAACACAATTGATATTTTCTGAATGTCAATTGATGTTTTCTGAAATACAATTGATACTTTCTGAAACACAATTGATGTTTTCTGAAATACAATTGGAAAAGCTGTAGTAATTAAAAAAAAACCTAAGTTTATTTTCGACTTCTTCAAAGTTTTCCTAGTATTAACTTTTTAAGCTCACAGCATACCTAGCGGTTCTGTTTACAAGTTTGTGAACATGTTAAACTCACAACACACCTAGCGGTCAATAGCTTGAATATTTAAAATTAACGAAAAAGATTACAACAAGCTACTTTTTGAAAGCAGTTAGTTTTTAGAAAGTACTTTAAAAAAGGTATTTTTTAACAAGGCTAATTTTTAAGAGAAGACACTTTCTTAAGAAAAGGTACTTTTATAAAAAGAAACTTAAAAATAAATAATTTTTCAAGAAGCGGTACGTTTTTTAAATAAAATTAATTTTTTTAAGAAAGGTATTTTTTACGAAAAGGTATTGTCTTAACAAAATGTACTTTTTAAGAAAAAGTAATTTTTTGAGAAAGTTTTCCTTTGAATAATAAAAAACATAATCATAAAAATTACATAGAAATTTAATTAGGTCACCGTCCTTTATGTTACTAAAATCCTGAAGTCGTACGGTACTCATTCATGCACCTTCGATGACCGAAATATGCAGTGGTGTAATGTTAAGCATGACGCCGATAGCATCGGTTGGATACGTTTTATTCGCCCTGTTGATACCAATATAGGCAATGCGGTAAAGTTTGCTGTCTAAACATATATTGACAGATATATACTTGGACCTAGATCCCGTAGAACTATCTCTACCGAAATGATGGTTATTTAGACCACAGGCAACAAAATCATGATAATATCACTCAAATTTAATTTATGCTTCCTTAATGTCCACATCCTGTTGGTGCGGATATTACCGCAACTCATCTTGTAGTGTATCATTTAGTCAAACTGAAAAGCTTCAGCTTAAAAAATTTTGCTTGTTTCTTTTCTTCAAATACTCTTTAGAATATTCGCTCTTAGAGAAATAGCTAAAAGGGTCTATGATTAATTTTTTATATCGTTTAAATGCTTTAACTACAATTTATCACGTAGAAATAGGCATACAAACGTATGTGTTCCTTGTGTTTCTCACGTTCAATAGCAACCTTAAGTTTTATTTTGAATAAACACTCAATGTTGGCAAGTAATTCTTTTCGCAAGAATTATTTTGCCATAAAAATTGCTTTTCGCTAGTGCGTGTTTAACTTTTTAAAGATTCTTTTATGTTCTTTCTTGATAAATAAATACTTTTTTAATAGACCTTACTTACGAACGGCTTTTGACCTTTGTGGTTTCTTAATTTTTCGCAAGTGTTTTGATATCGTTGAGTAGTATTGTACTACATTTGCTTCCTTTAATGCACGTGTTTGAAGGGTGTTGGTGATGAAATGTTTTCAGTGTTTTTTTCTTTTTGGCATGGTTAAAGTGTGAATAATAAAAATAGCGAAAGAAAATATAAGGATTTTTAAGGTAGACAAGGTTTTCTAATGAGCAAAAAAATCCGCAAATTAAAAAAAAGAAATATTACAAATAAAATAAAATATATTCTCGTTTTTCAATGAAAATCAGATTTTTACAAGAATTTTAACAAACGATATGTCTTGTTCTTTTGTTTGAAATATTCTTTTTTAAGAAGAAAACTCTTTAAATCAAAATTTTTTTGTATAGAAAATAATTGCATGTGTTCAAGACATCACTTAAGCACATTCAAAATTTTATGTATTTCGACAAATAAAATTTACATATTTTTTTTGTTATTATTTAATATATAGTTTCATTTTCTCTACTTAAGTTGCTTTCAATTATATAAAATCTTTATGACAAAGTTTCAATAAAGCAGAATAAATAAATAGAAAATACGAAATAGGCAGTTTGTGGTGCAATAAAGTTCAATTTGCGTGTTATTTTTGTCAGGCCTCAAATGTAGTTGAAAAAAGCTTTTATTTTTAACATACTAGTAACAAGGCAATTAAAGAGAAATTAAAACAACATAACATAATAGAATTATTATTTTATTAGTCTGAAAATGGTTCTAAAAACAACGCGACTTCGGTATAAGCCGTCAAAGGAAAAAACTGCGCACTAAATTTATAAAAGTCAGTGGTTTTCAAAAAAAATGTATTTTGTTTTTAAATTTTTTGTCGTGATATAATTTATATGGCTCATTCCTTAATGAAATTTTTTAAATCCCAAAATGACTTCAATGAAAAGTTATTCTAGAGAGTCAGATTATTCTAGATTATTCTATTCTAGAGAGCCAGTCTTATGCAGTTCAAAAACGTTTTGAGTTTCCCTCGAAGTTAATCAAAAATCTACAATGCTCATATTGTGAGGACCCAATTTTGGACGAGAAAAATTGGCCACACTACAAAGGTCCAGACATTCACCAAATCACGGACCGGTGAATTACATTCACCATGACCGGCAGTGAATTACATTCACCAATGCACGTTCCGGTGAATTACATTCACCCAAACAAAATCGCACAGCAAACACAGTTTACACATACGAACCATCAAACGAACGAACCACGGGCCAAACACAGGGAACACACCACACACACAGGCTACACTCACGAATCATCAAGCATCAAACCAACGAAACAAGCGAGCAACAAAAGACCACGTCACACACAAACAAACAATCATACACGTTCATTGTCATATGTTGTGTGGGGCTCTCTTATCAAACAATAAGAGTGACACAAGCAGTGATCGACGATTGAGAGTTTGTGGTCGGGACAAAGCGACATGGTTGTATGGAGAACGTCATATAAAAAGATCTCTTACCTCAATAACCGGCAAAGGGTATGCATCGATAAGCTCGACCAAGAAAGAGGACACGCAGAGGCGATCGTGAAGAAAAAGGACATCGGTAAGTTTTAAAGCCAGGGAATTGGGAACGATCCTAAATCATCAGAGTAGTGGCGAATAACATTAGCTAGTGGAGGGATTACATCCGTCCCAAGTAAAGGAAGCAGAAGTTTAACAGTGCAGGACCTGAATTACATTCACCCAAAGAATAGGGGATTGGATTACATCCAACATAGCCAGGAGCATACGGTCTGTAGGCTAAGGAAAATCAGACACCAACAATGGCCACACCTTCGACACCTACAGCCCGTCAGCATCAGCAGCCCATCAACACCAGCAGCACATCAACATTTATGGCACCGGCAACCCCAGGACCCGCTGCACCAACAACAACAATGGACCACAACATAAAAACTTATCTAGTGCAGAAAAATAAATATATATAAAAATTTATAAATAAATAAATATCATACAACAAAAATAAAAAATGAAGTGAAGATATTGAGGTTCCTTACAATATCAACTAAAACCTGTTAATAGCCTACTTTAAAATGTTTAGCCATTTTGTGTTTGAAAGCCATAGAAAAATAGACAACATCGCGAATTTTTCCAAAAATTGAAAAAAGTGTGTTTTTTGCAGAATAAAACAACCAACTTCATTTGCTAAAGGACGGTCACATTAGGCAAATATTTGACAAAAAACGCCAAATATTTGTTTGCCTCAGTCTGACCACAAAATATTATTTGCCGTCAAACAACAAAGCAGCTGATTTTAGGCAAACAAAATTATTTGCCTGCAAACAAATATTTGCCTAATGTGACCACTCACGATCAAATATTTTCCTCTATTTTGGGCAAATAATTATTTGACCTTACAAAACATTTGTAAGAGCAAACAGTGGCAAACAACAGATGTTTCAGCAGTGATATCAACTTTTAACATTTAATTCAGTTATTTATTAATAATTTATTAATATTCATTAAAAATTGGCTTTAAATGAAACTATCACAAAAAAATCAATTAACCCGTTATGAACCTATTTGGATTTTTAAAAGTTATTTTGGGAAAACGTGGCATTATCTCATAAAATGACCTATATAATGTTGGTATTTACAACTGAATGTAAGCTGGATCCACTAGCTTCACTTCAAAGTATATTTTGACCTCTTAACCACTTAAGGATCGTATATTAGAAATTTTACCTTCAATTTTAAGGTTTTTTAAATATTATGTTATTTCTATTTCTATAATATAACAAGTAAGAAAATTATAGTCGGTCTAGACCGACTATACGATACCCTATACCATGCGTTTAGAAACCCTATCTGTTAGTCCCAACTAACTGGACATAGAAAATAAGCAAAAACCAAATTTGAGTGGGATTTTTATTAATTTTTTTGGCTGCAGATATAAAAAAGTTCATATCGGATGCTATATCTATAAAGGGGCTAGGTCCAAAAATGGACCGATCCTGATCATGTTTGGTAAAGTCTCTTGTATTTTGCAAAAATATGTACAAACAAAATTTGAGAAGAATCAGTGCAATATTTTTGTTTTTTAAAGATTTAACTGAAGATCGGGAAGCAGATCTATATGGGGTCAAAGGGATCATTTTTGGACTACTCATTAGTGGATGTAATGAACGCATACAAACCCAATTTGCGTAAGATCTATATGACAATTTGGATCTTATGGCAATTTATGTCGATTTCATATGGGTAATTTGTATGGGGGCTAGGTCTGAACATGGACCGATTCTCACCAATTTCAATAGCGTTCATCCCATGGCCGATAAAAGCTTATATACCAAATTTCATCAAAATATATTCATATTTGCGACCTGCAGTTTGATTACAAGCTTTACATGGACACACAGACGGACGGACGGACATTGTTAAATCAACTCAGAAAGTGATTCTGATTCGATCGGTATAATTAAAGATGGGTCTAGGTCAAATATTTTTGGGTGTTACAAACAGCAGCACAAAGTCATTATACCCAAACCACATAGTGGTATAGGGTATAATAAATAATGGGATAATTTCAAATATGGTTATTAATGGGTTAATTTCCCTAAAAAAATAAGATACTAGATTTTCTATTGTACCAACTTACAAATGACTATATACATCCTGTCCTGAAAGGGTTAAGAGGTCAAAGTATACATAGAAATAAAGCTAGTGGACCTAGTTTTTATTCAGTTTATTCATGATATATGTCTACTTACGAGACAATTCCATATTTAAGAAAAAGCTCTATTACAAAAATACAAAATTTTAAATAGGTTCATAATGGGTTAATGGATTTCAAATTTAAAAATATCGAGTAAAAGACACTCAAGTTAGTTTTTAAAATATATATATTGTGCTGAAATCCGATACTAAATAACAAAATTATATACAAGTCAATGACAAAAGTTTGGAAGTCCATAACTCGGAAAATAGGCTCGATCGCCGAAAAAAAAAATATTTTCCTAGAACCGCAATAAAATGTTTTATAAGTGGTGAAGATATGAAACCGATCGAGGCATTGCCCCTAAACTCCACTTAAGCCAAAATTTTTTTTACTTTACCGTATTTATCATTTTAAAACAAGTAAGAAAATTATAGTCGGTCTAGACCTACTATACGATACCCTATACCATGCGTTTAGAAACCCTATCTCTTAGGCCCAACTAACTGGACATTGAAAATAAGCAAAAACCAAATTTGAGTGGGATTTTTATTAGTTTTTTTGGCTGCAGATATGAAAAAGTTCATATCGTATGCTATATCTATAAAGGGACTAGGTCCAAAAATGGACCGATCCTGATCATGTTTGGTAAAGTCTCTTGTATTTTGCAAAAATATGTACAAACAAAATTTGAGAAGAATCAGTGCAATATTTTTGTTTTTTAATAGATTTAAGTGAAGATCGGGAAGCAGCTCGATATGGGGTCAAAGGGATCATTTTTGGACTACTCATTAATGGATGTAATGAATGCAGACAAACCCAATTTGAGTAAGATCTATATGACAATTTGGATCTTATGGCAATTTATGTCGATTTCAAATGGGTATTTGTATGGGGGCTAGGTCTGAACATGGACCGATTCTCACAAATTTCAATAGCGTTCATCCCATGGCCGATAAAAGCTTATATACCAAATTTTATCAAAATATATTAATATTTGCGACCTGCAGTTTGATTACAAGCTTTACATGGACACACAGACGGACGGACGGACGGACGGACGGACGGACGGACATTGTTAAATCAACTCAGAAAGTGATTCTGATTCGATCGGTATAATTAAAGATGGATCTAGGTCAAATATTTTTGGTTGTTACAAACAGCAGCACAAAGTCATTATACCCAAACCACATAGTGGTATAGGGTATAAACACAGAATTTGCCACACTGTTACATAACTTAAAATAAACATCTGTTTATTTTGTAAACAAAGAAAAAAATAATTATAGTTAAAAATAATATTTAAATATAATATAACAGAAAACTTCCAAAACTATCACCGATGCGCTCCACAGCACAAAAGAAGAATCCTTTCCTCCTCGTGCCACATTTGGAAATTTTTGATCAAATATATTTTTAATTTTTGACTGTTTGATCAAACAATTTTTTTAGTCAAATATTTGCTCCAGTATGACCGCACGGCAAATATGTTTTCCTTGTTTTTATTTGCCACTATTTTTCAGCTGTTTGATCAAACAAAAAGAGGTAAATAAATGTGCCTAATGTGACCACAAAATCAACTCTGTATTTGTTTCACAAAATTTTTGGCAAATACGAGAAAACAAGTTTGCGTCAAATATTTGCCTAATGTGACCGTACCTTAAGGCATGGTTTAGTGAATTTCATTGTGGTCGCACTAGCACAAGTAATGTTGAACTTTCAGGTCGCAAAAAAGAGGTTGTCATGCCGGAAATCATCGCTGAAATCCATGGTATTGGAATCGAAGAATAAAAATGCATGAGGTGACCGAACATGTCACTCATATTTTAATTGTATATTTGGACCTGATAAAGGTATCGCGAGATGGATGACGCGATTGGTAATACTTGATCATAAGCGCAACTGTGCCACAACTTCAAGTGAGTGTTTTGCGATGTTCAACCTCATACACAAGGACTGTTTGTGCCATTTCGTAATTGTGGACGAAACTTGAATTCATTACAATATACTAGAGACCAAAGAACAGTCAAATTACTGGACTTCTTCGGGCGAACGTGCACCAAAGAAGGCCAAAGAGGGCCTGCCAAGCTTGAGCTGCATGAGCTGTCATTCACATCGATTACCTTGAGAACGATTTAACGATCTATTGGTATATATAATTCATATTAAACTTATATGATTTTAGTATTTTAATGTTCTACTTTTAATATCCCATACCACTAATTGGTCAGGTTATAATAAGATATTTTCAATTGGATTTAAATCCGGGGAACATGCTGGCCACTTCATAGTTTTAACCGAATAGACCAAAAGGTAGCGCTGCATTTCCCTACCAACATGAATTCGAGCATTGTCTTGTTGAAAAACAAATGGCTTTTTCCCTATTTTATTCAAAAAATGGGAGAAGGCTGTTTTCGGGAATCGTAATGTGCTCACTGCTGTTCCTACGCTATGCGGTAAACTGAATGTAGAGAGTCCCAGTTGATGTGAATGCACCCCACACCTCACTGAGCCGCCACCGAAATTCCACGTAGAAAAAGTCAGTGGTTCGTTCGTGCACCATCTGGTATATATATTTTGAGTAAAATTCATTTAAAGTTGAAGCTAACACATACATAAAACACATATTTAAGCTTTAAATAAAAAATTATATATAATGCTGTGTGTGTGTTTATTAAATATGTGTTGAATTGTGAATTGGTTAAAATTGATTAGCACAGCTTTAGGGGCTCTTATTAAAATTATTCATGAATGAAATAATAAAATTGCCTATAATTTGCACTAAAATTTCGAGGGTTCGGCTCTGCTGGTATGAATTAAGACCATCAGGGCTGTCCATATTCCAATTTTTTTTTCAGTTGTAGGCTACGTTTTCTTCCGCTAATTCCAAGCGGGGCAGCTTATGCCGAGGAAGAAGAGAGAGCGCTTTAATCAATTTTGATTGCTTGATATATGGGCATGTTTGTAGAGGGTGCCAGAGTGTAGTTTAGGAGGCTTAATGTCCCACCAATGAACCCAAATATATTGAGGAAGCCGCCGAAGCATTTTTTAAAATTATCCTCTTTCTTACTCCCAAATAGTTTTTGTTTGCGACCTGAGGCCTTTACATTGTCATATGTAAGACCTTCTCCGAGAAAAGGGACTTAGTGTGTGAAAATTAAGTTTTGAGAAAAAAACGCACTTAAAGTTTCTATACCCTTTTAGGTACCATAATCCATCGTTTTTGACACAACCCGTTTTTGACACACTAGGTCCCTTTTCTCGGAGAAGGTCACATATGTTGAATAATTTTTACGAAAATTTCTAATAACACAGCGAAATTTATTTATTAATAGTTTAGATAGCTATTTCTTCAATATTTCGGAAAAAAATGCTTAAAAAAAATTTTTTTTGTAGACTTTTTTTTTTTGCTAAATCAAAGCATTTTTTGCCTTTTTTTTGAAAAAGGGCATTTTTTTTTCATAAGAAAGGTTAGGATTTTTCCTTTAAGAGCTTTTTGGTTGCTTAGTGGGATGGAAGTGGGATATCTATCAAAATAAATGTTTTGTAACTCAAGACAACGGTTTTTCAATTTTTCACAAATGCACTATTTTGAATTTTTTTCCTATTTGTGTGTAAAACCTTACAAATAAAACTTATACTGAGAAACTAGACAAACTAAACTTTCCGAAGGTATGTAACATACCTTCATAACATAACAGAAGAGAATGGTTATCTGTAACCTGAAAGAGTTATTTGCAACATTTCAATCTGAACACGAGGATGTTAGAATTGGCTTCACGAAATTAACCCAAATGAGGCCAAAACATTGCGTTTTGGCAGAAAGCAGCAGAACTCACACAGTATGCGTTTGCATTTACCATGAAAATGTTAAACTGATGTTGAAGGAAATCAACTTAAAATATTTAACAGATGATTCTGCAGAAGATTTACACGATTTCAGCGATGGCTTTAAATTGACTATGTGTCCTAATGCAACAACTTCTGGCCAATTGCCCGAAAACCACATTCATCAAAGAATATTTAATCAACTCTTTAGATCGAGAATATATAGAGGAGGTCAAATTTGATTCTTGGATTCAGACTGACAGATGCACATTGAAAACAATCATTTTAAATGTGGATGATTTTGTGGAACAAATGTGTACAGGATAAACTTGAGAAAAGCAATGGTCATTCTTCAAGGATTTGAAGATACATTTGAAGTCTGGTGAATTCGTTATTTCATATGATTTCGCAGAAAACTATAAATATGTTCTTCAGGATGCCATACAAGCATTCCACTTCAATAACGACCAAGCAACTATATTCACAGTAGTTATTTACTACATGAAAGATGAAAAACTGGAACACAAAAGTATGGCAATCATATCCGACGATTTAAAACATGATACCGTTGCAGTTTATGAGTACCAGAAGAGAATGCTAAAATTTCTAAAATCTAAATTTACAGTAAAGAAGGTATACTACGTTTCGGACGGGGCTCGTCAACATTAAAAAAAAAAAAAATAGCTTCGCAAATCTTATGGCTCATAAAAAAGATTTTGGAATGCCAGCTGAGTGGCATTTTCATCCTACTGCTCATGGTAAAGGAGCATGTGATGGTATTGCAGCAAACAATCGATGGCACCACTCAATACCATGCTTTTATACCGCTTGTCGATGGAAGACTCAAGTTGAAAAAGTTTTCTGTCTCTATTCAATGCGATTTTTTTCCAAAGACAACAAATAAACCAGCAGCGAAATCAACAGCTGAACCTAGTAACACCAAGAAAGGGTTGACAAAAAAAACGCAGTAAATGAAGGCGACAAAAAAGTTGGATGAAAGACTGGGTATTTAAAAATTTACAAGACTTAAATACTTCATCAGCTGCAATAAATTAAGTATAAAAATAGTTATGATATAAATGGATCTATTGTAATTAAGATTAAATTTTATTAAACTATTTATCTTTTTATTTTTGATGTTATTATTATTATATATTAATTTAATTTTTTCAACATTTCTATAGAAAAAAAGTGATTTTTTTCCTGAGGTTAACATATTCTGGGTATTACAGTATCGAGGGTATGAAATTTTAGTTAGGTTGTTATATACCTTCGGAATGGTTAATTTGTCCAGTTTCTTAGTATAAGTTTTATTTGTAAGGTTTTACACACAAATAGGAAAAAATTCAAAATAGTGTATTTGTGAAAAATTGAAAAACCGTTGTCTTGAGTTACAAAACATTTATTTTGATAGATATCCCACTCCCATCCCACTAAGCGACCAAAAAGCTCTTAAAGGAAAAATCCTAAGCTTTCTTATAAAAAAAAAAAAAAAAATGCCCTTTTTGAAACAAAAGGCAAAAAATGCTTTAATTTAGCAAAAAAAAGTCTAAATTTTTTTTTTTTTTTAAAGGTATTTTTTCCGAAATATTGAAGAAATAGCTATCTAAACCATTTGGGAGAAAATTTTGTAAGAACAATAGGTAATAAGTTACATGGATGAGAAAAAACACCTGTTTGGCCAAAATGTCAAATTTTGATCCCCTCTAACTCAGAGAGATCTGGACCGATCTTATTGAAAAATTGTGTCTAAACTACTATCCAATAGGACTTACCTTGGTGCAAATTTCATCCCGATCGGAAGACATCGGTTTCAAGAGTTGGTGCACTTGACATATATATAATAAAAAGTGTTCCAAAGAACAAACCCTGTAGGACCGTTGCTAGTCACAGTCCGTATATAAAGCTGCTATCCGATCATCACTTATAACATCAAAAAACATAAATAGTGAATACATTTTTCTAAAATTTGGCTTATAAATGTTTTTGAGAAAAGTAGGAGACCTTACTAAGTGTGGTCATGAGCGGTAAATTTTTTGAACTAAGCCCCTTATAAAAAAATAAAATATATACAATACCACTTAAATTGATTTTATATGTACAAATATAGCCTTAAGTAGGATCCAAGACTCTCTCTCGAAATGCGTGGTATATGGAAATCGTAAGTCGGTCTGGAACGGCTATTTATTTTCTTACTTGCTTCTAATAAATTATTTGTCAAAAATAAATTATTTTATAAAAATTGTGCTAAAAATTTCTTAAAGTTTTTTCAATGCGATCACCGACGAATATTATTCACTGCTGTCGAACAGATTCGACATTGATTTGAAGCAAAACCGACTGAATAGTATGTCGCAAAAAAGTGCTCTTCCATCATGACAACGCACAGTGGTATTTTGTTGGCAAAAAAGCAATTTGTCGACAATTGGATTTCAAAAATCCAATGATGCAGTTTTATGGACAAGTGTTTCATTAAGAAAAATCAATAATTTTTTTTAGTAAAAAGTAATATTTTGTCTTAGAAAAAATTTTGTGAAGTCACTTAAATATTGTAAAACAAAAACTGATGAAAATTTTCATGCAACTAAGTAGCTTATGCATCTTAGATATTTTACCTGCCAAAATCAACGGATGGGCAAATGCGAACGGACTGTGTCTAAATGTTTAATATTAGCCAAAAGAACATTGATCTTGCCCCAGGAGCCAATATTACTTCTGAATAATCAACGAATAAAAATAGTACAAACCGCGAAAAATCTTGGTGTTACTTTTAACGGCTCACTGGCATGGTCTGACCACATAAACATTGCTTCAGGGAAAACTTTTTCAATGTTACGGACTTTATGGCAATACTTTACACCACAAAAATTCGTATATTAATTGCTAAAACTTATCTCATGCCCACATTGTTATATGGATGCGAAATATATGCGAAAAGTGATTCCAGAAGTAGTAGAATACTTCTATCAACGTATAACTCCATATTCAGATATGTTTTTAGCTTGGGAAAATATGACCACATTTCTCAGTACTCTAAAAAGCTTTATGGCGTAACCTTTTCTGATCTGTTGAACATTAAAACGTTGATACTTAAGGTTATATTCACTCGCCATCCAATGTATCTATTTGGAAAATTTGAACTCACGCGCTCTGAAATGACCAATGACATACGGCCTGTTAAATACGAAAACTCTTTTTCAAAATTTCAATTCTATGTGAATTCAATCCGTCTTTGGAACTCGCTATCAAATCTTAAATTTATAAGTAACGCCCAACAGTTTAAGAAACAAATTTTTAAATTCTATGCATTATTTTATTTATTTATTTTTTCTTCCTCTTTGCTTTGTTAGTCAATTTTTCCTTAACTTTTTTATATACTCGATGTTATGTATGATTTTAGTTATTTTCATATTTTGTAATTTTTATTATTTTTAATTTAATCATCATTATATTGAAGCAATTATAATAATCAACAATGTAAAACTCCTTAACTATAATTATACGATTTTTAATCTTGTTGGAAAACAAATAAATACAAATACAAATACAAATTTTTATGTCGTTTTTATTGAAGCATCCTCTTTTTGTTAAAAAAAGTTATGTATATGGATTGCATAAGCAGTTTAGTAGATATGAGCAAATTAAAATGGCTTTATAAAATTCACGATTTGCACTTTTCCTTGGAAAAAAAAAGAAGTTAACTCCGGCTACCTCCGTCTTCTTACTGCAACAGAATGAAGGGTGAGAGTCTATTCTTTGAATTTCCCAAAAAATTCCACCGACTTTCACCGATCGCTTAACTTATAAATTTTATGAAAAAGGTCACGAATTTTGCAGCGAAGGTTTGTAACACAATGTGTTGCATACACTTAGGCTTCAACTTTGTAATGAAATTGGAGTTATCAATTACAACAAAAATTTCAAAAAAGTATATAACGAAATAAGAAAAACAAAACCATATGATTCGATTAATGTACGCAACTATTTTTGTTTTATAAAATTGTCAAATATAATTATTAAAACAAGTAAGAAAATTATAGTCGGTTTATACCGACTATACGACACCCTATACCATGCGTTTAGAGGCCCTATCTCTCAAGCCCAACTAACTGGATATAGAAAATAAGCATAAACCAAATTTGCGTGGGATTTTTATTAATTTTTTTGGCTGCAGATATGAAAAAGTTCATATCGGATGTTATATCTATATGGGGACTAGGCCCCAAAATGGACCGATCCTGACCATGTTTGGTAAAGTCTCTTGTATTTTGAAAAAATATGTAAAAACCAAATTTGAGAAAAATCTGTGCAATATTTTTGTTTTTTGATAGATTTAAGTGAAGATCGGGAAGCAGCTCAATATGGGGCCTATGACTAAGAGTTGTACAATAGAGGTCATTTTTGGAATACGGATTAATGGATGTAATAAATACATACAAAACCCAATTTGACTAAGATTTATATGATAATTTGGATCTTATGGCAATTTATGTTGATTTCATAGGGGTCATTTGTACGGGGGCTAGGTCTGAACATGGCCCGATTCTCACCAATTTCAACAGCGTTCATCCTATGGCCGATAAAAGCTTATACACCAAACTTCATCGAAATATATTCATATTTGCGACCAGCAGTTTGATTACAAGCTTTACATGGACACACAGACGGACGGACGGACGGACGGACGGACAAAAAATCATTTATTGTGAATTTTGAATACCATAACAAATCTGGATCTGGTACTTCGAACGCTGGAAATACCTCATGGCGTTTCTTTTCCAACCCTGCACTTGTTGCTGATATAACAGGTTTTAATGAAGAACTTATAGATCGCTTCCGAATTGTTCTTCAAATAATAACATGTGGCCAGAAAATTGATAATGTGAAATTTAAAAAATTTGCGTTGGATACCGCTGAGCTATTTGTTAAAAAATATAACTGGTACTTCATACCTGTTACTGTCCATTAAATACTAATACATGGAAAAGACATAATTGATGCAGCAGTACTCCCTATTGGTATGCTCTCCGAGGAAGCAGAAGAAGCACGTAATGAAGATTACAGGAAGTATAGATTAATGTTTTCTAGAAAGAGCAATAGAATTTCAACACATACTGATGTTTTCCACCGCTTGCTTGCATCATCTGATCCACTCGTAAGTAGTATAAGACGTCAATGTCAAAAACAACTTTTAGAGCTAGATGATGTAGTAGATGAATAAAAAGTTTGATTATTTTTGATGCAGTTTGTTTGTACTTATATACGAATATTTTTATGCTTATATGTGAATATTCAGAAATTTGGATATGCATCTTTTGTTTATTTTAAAAAGTGTCCCAAATTTGAAGATTTTCGCTTGGATAGAAAAAATTTTATGCGAAGAAATCAATTTGGACTGTACGGGCGGTGGGCGTGGCCGATTAAATGAAACTTGGTATGCTTCTTTTGTTTCTTCTAGAAAGTGTATGTACCAAATTTGAAGACTTTCGCATGAATAGGAAAAATTTTATGCAAAAAATCAATTTGGACTGTACAGGTGGTGGGCGGTGGGCGTGGCCGATTTTTTGAAAATTGGCATGCATCTTTTGTTTATTCTAGAAAGTGTTTGTACCAAATTTGAAGACTTTCACTTGGATAGGGAAAATTTTATGGAAAAAAATTAATTTGGACTGTACGGACGGTGGGCGATGGGCGTGGACGATTTTGGTGAATTACTTCACTTAGTCAATATAATATTTGGTGCCAACTTTTAATGATCTAGGACCAGTCCTTATATTTTTTGCACAAAAATATATGAAGCCGTCCCACTGTGCAACGTAAGCGCACACACGTGTGTAGACGTAATTTAAAAATCTATAAATTGGGCTAATTACTGTTTTTCCTGTTTTCCTAAGATTTGAGTCGCAAGAACATGTCGGTAATGAAACAATTTCTTATTATAAAGCCCTTGAAAAGAACCAATATTTGGAAGGAATAACGATGTGGAAAAATGCTAGACTATATATATTGAGCTAAAAAAAGACTATTTCGAAAACTATATCTTTTACTCACCGAGTTATCAGTCCACCCTAGTATTCATATTACAAAACTTTGGCTGTAATAACTTAAGTGTATTTATTTCACATATTTATTAAATTCGATTTTCCATTACAACAAGCCACAATATCTTATAAATTACGGTAATGGAATCAGATAAGTGATTCACAATATTTAACAGTTATTCTAGTTTGAAAAATATTACAATGTAAAAACATTTACTAAACAATTGCTGTTACGGGAATCAGCCCAAGCGCATAGTTTCCACGAGATTCTGAATGACAAATACAAACTCAACAATTTTGGTGTTCGTTTAGAATTTATATTTGATCATTAAAATTCCTAAATATTACAAGATTAAAAAAATTAATAAACGAATCGAATGAATTATTTAATGTTATATACTTTTTTAGTATGAAAACAAGCGCAAAATTTTATACAAAAAATCTTGTGTTCAAATATAGATCGGTGTTTAACCTTTTGAGAACAATTTCCGAATGTTTTAAGTTTACAATTTACTAAAATATGCACGTTGTAACAAGCTTGGGATATTTTTACTTTTTGACGTTTAGAATTAGAAGACTATTAAATATAACAAATAATGGATAATCGGTAAGTATGCTTACTAATCTATTCGATAAATAGTTGAGTGACAGTGGCGGTAACAATTACTAAACAAATAAAATCAAGTATAGTATTGGTATAGCAATTTTCTAAAACCGGTGCGATTAAGAATACAGTGTAGTTATGAATTTTTGAAATATATGTATGCTTTCTGCTTCTCTTCCACGCACCATTGAAATAAAACCTGGTAAAATTGACATTCTGAGGCATGGTCCCGATGTTTAAATTGAATTATCCGATTTCCTCTGGAAGATTTTACGAAGCTTAAAAATATATTTTGGTGCTTTTTTCATAATAATTTTATGTAGAAATATAATAGCTCTTTTCGTTAACGTGATAATTTGTAATAATTTGTACAAATTATCATAAAATTTACTGAACCTCTTCATTTACTTCAAAAACCCAGTAAAACAGAACAAATGAGAGCGTAAAGTGACAGTTCATTTTATGAAAACCTGCTAGTTTCTAAACTCTTTCTCTTAACTCATTCCCTCTGTCTGTCTGTCTGTCGTGGGTCAACCCCATTCTCCCTTCTCCAAATGATCTGAAACTTGGCTAATAGTCTTGTTGTTACTACAGATTATTTTGGGGTAGTCACGTACAGTCATGCATAGTCACGCAAAGTCACGGAGCGACTTAAAACGGATTTCCCATCATCCAACCAATCTGAAACTTGGTCGATGGACTTGCTGTGAAAAAAGATTAACTTTGACACAGTCACGCACAGTCATGCTTAGGCACGTACAGTCACGGAGTGATTTAAAACCCATTTCTCCTCATCTGATCGATCTAAAGCTTTGTTCATAGACTTGTTGTGCCCAAAGATTATTTTAAAATTGTCACGTAAAGTTACGCACGGAGAGATTCAAAACTCATATGCATAAGGAAAGAAATAGTTTTAATAAAAACTTTGTTTTTATGGGTTAGATTATTACTGGATATATTTTTGCCAGTAAGAATTAGCAAGCAAGAAAAAACATATGTTTGAAAAACATATGATTGAGTTTTGTGGTAAATAAAGCAAAACTACTACAATTATATTTTTGTGCAAAAATTTTAAATAATAATTCTCAGAAAATTAACGATAGAAAAAATTAATAAATATTCCAAATAAGCAGGTTTAATTAATTTTAATCTTTTAAAACTGGTTCCTGCCAAAGAAAGATGTATATCAGCCAATTTCTTTCATAATAAATGTTTATTTTCAAAAGCAATAGGTAATGATCATAGTTTCAATGAATATTTTTACATGTTAAATAAAATAAATTCTTCTAATTGAGGTATATTTCTTTTTTTTAATTTAGAGTTTCACTTCTTCTTCACTTTCAAATGTGTATATAATCAGCTGTTTCTATGAACTTGCAAATTCTTATAAATTGCTGTTTGTTTACTATTTTGGATATTTATGTTTCTGAGAACAAATTTTTTTACTCTCTGAAATTTCGATTTTTAATGGTTTTTACGAACAGAGCTAATGATTTTTAATTTGAGGTAGTTGGCACGAGTATTGGGGTACATTATCAAATTTTCTTAAACAAAAGATATTGAGAATAATGATGTTGAAAGTTACGTTTAGTTCCTTGCAACCTGTAAAAACCTCAGAGGAATATATTAAAGTTGGTAATATATATGTTTAAGCAATAAGCAACCTTATTTTTGTGGACTAAAGTGCTTCTTACCATACTATAAATTCTGCCACAGGATTGATTAACATGATCTGACCAAGTTAGAGTTTATTGAACATAATACCGAGATTTTTACACTTTCGTATTTTGGATATTTATGTTTCTGAGAACTAATTTTGTTTACTCTCTAAAATTTCGGTTTTTACTAGGAAAGTAGATGAATAGAGCTAATGGTTTTGAATTTAAGGTAGTTGGCACGACTATTGGGATACATTATCAAATTTTCTTAAACCAAAGATATAGAGAATAATGATGTTGAAAGTTACGTTTAGTTCCTTGGAACCTGTAAAAACCTCAGAGGAATATAGTAAAGTTGGTAATATATATGTTTTAGCATGTAGCAACCTTATTTTTGGCGGAGTAAAGTGCTGTGTTTACCATAAGCTTCTTAACATACTATGACTTCTGCCACAGGATTGATTAACATGATCTGACCAAGTTAGAGTTCCATTAAACAGAGATGATATCAATTTTAGAGCCCCCGAGGAAGACATTTACATCGCTCTAGAAATGCACCATTTTCGTTTTTTTTGTTATACATTTTGATTTATTTGGATTAAGTCGTATACCATTTGCTGTTGCCTAATTTAGAATTTGTTTGAGATCATAATTTAGTTCTTGAGTTTTAGAAATAATTGAATCTATAATCTACTTATATAAATCTATATGTCATCAGCGTACATCTGAATTGTAGAGAATTTGATTTGTTGTTGAAGATCGTTGGCATATATCGAATATAGAAGTGGCCCAAGTATTGAGCCCTGTGGTAACCCTCATATAACTTGCAGGGAATTGGGGATAGAACTACCATTAGCAACAGATTGGGATCTGTTTGTAAGATATGACGGCACAACTCTAACTGCTATTGTTGAAAAGTTAAAACACTTTGGTCGTTGAGTGGTGTACTGTGTCAAGTGGTCCAATAAAACCAAAAGAGATTTTTTCCATCATCCATGTTGCTTCCTATCTCCTCAACTACATCAGATAAAGCTGTTATACAGCTATGTTGGGGTCTGAAACCAGATTGACGCTCTGTAAGTAAGTTGTTTTTGCTTAAGTACTTAAAATTTGTTTCTGTAAGAGATTCTCGAAAACTTTTGAAATATATGGAAGAATTGTAATAGGACGGTATTCGTTACCCATTTATATATATATATATAAGTCCCTATAGTTCCTACAAGAAGCATGACCATATACGGTTTCTGCAATCTTCAAATTTAAGTTGAGTAGCTGATTGGGCTAAAGCATCCGATCATGGAGCTGGGGCTGCCAGCAGCGCCTCCAGGCAGACTGTGGACTTTGATTTAATCTCTGCATCCACGATGTAGTCATTCTTCAGTAAATATTCATGTTTATTTACCTACTTTTCTGAGAAGTTAAGATCTACTGTAACCATTTAGACTATATGACTGAGCGCCTTCTCACTCCAGCTAGCTATCAGAGGAATCTGAAAAGCCATTGTCTGGGAAATACTTGGTTTAAGAGAGAAAGTAGTGAGTTGACAGTCAAACAAAAGAATCGTTTCTGGTCAGTTCCAAGTATATGACAGTCAGAAGACTTTCCGCACTAAGTACACCTTTGTATAAAATCCCAAATCCTAAGCTACCCGTTTTTGGCACTGGTATAATTCTGGCATGTTTCCATTCCAATAGAAAGATGCTAGTAGTGATTATAGAGGTAAACAAGTATATTATAAAATGGATAATCCAGTGTAAAATATTTTTTTTTGTAAATCTGGGGTGTACAGTATAAAGGCCTACTGCATTCTATTTAATAGCATTGAAACTTTCACATTGAGAGTTAAATTTGGTAATCGTTGGATTGTTAGGTGGGTGGACAATGATCGTAGAATTCGTTACTTATGGTTGGTAGAGATATTGACAATAGCTTTGTTTCGTTCATTAATGTCAGCATTCATTGTCTGATTAATTGTCTTATTTATTACAAATTCTTGTATTTTTTTCCAGGTCTTTTTACTTCCAAAAGCTGTATCAAATTTAGTAAAATAGTAGGAAACAGCCGCTTTCTATTAGCAAATTAGTTTGCTCTCTAAACCGCGGTCTTTCTCTATTTTTAACAGTTTTTGTTTTGTTTAGAATAAGTTTGTTTTAAATTCCTAGAATAATGCCATTAAGAGATAACAGTTGTTCTCCAACATATGGTAAATAGCAAATTTGATCCCATGATTCACAATTCACAATTCAACACAGGGCTTGTAATAGACAATTATAATGGAATAATTTTTTTAATTGTGAATTGGCCTAAATTAATTAGCTCTCATAAAACGATTTATTATTATTTTATTTTATTGAATTTAATACATTTTTAACATATATTTTACATAAATTTTAGAATTCTGCGCTTATCCTCCATATGAACTATAACTATGCCAATTTTCACACTACTCCGTGCCCACGTCATGGTTAGGTTAGGTTAGGTTGAAAAGAGGAGCTATGTATACACATAGCTCATATCCGTTGTACCCGGATATACACTAAATCCAGAAAGTCGGATTATATTAGCTTAGAAATTCGGTCTCGGTAGCAAATTTCCTGAGTGTTTTCCAACGTAGCCCTTTAAGAGCCGCTAGGCCTGGCATGATGTCGTTGGATAAATGTCTGACCCTTCTTCCCGCAAATACAGCACAGTAACAAAGGTAGTGTTCTAGGGTCTCGTCATCTTCTCCACAAACTCTGCATGTGGCCGGTCCCGCTCGTCCCATACGGTACAGTTCAGCATCAGTTCAGAGTGCCCAGGGAGGATTCCATAATCCTACTTAGTTTCCTTCTATTCAGACTAAGGATTTCCCTAGTCTTCGAAGTGTTGGGAGTGGTCCATAATATCTTCGTAACCCTACCCACGTCAATTCCCTCCCAAATTGAAGTACGTGAACTCGTAGCCTAGTCCGAGAGTCTGGGAGACTGGCATCTACCGCACGGGCACATTATGCTTAAAATTTTCCTGCACGTATTAATATATACATAGATAAGTATTCAATGTTTGGCATGGATTGGGAGTGTGGTTTTGGTAAGAAACAGCGTGCGATTTCTTTACAGTTAATAGCGAACTCACACAATCTTTCGAGAAGTAAATATCGACTCTGTCCAGCAATTTCACTTATTGCTTTCGCTGAGACAGTGGCTGATTGCCTTCGCTAATCCAGCGGCTTCGCCCACTACTTTAATTCAGAGGCTTGTGGTGCCCAACAGTTTTTACCATAACATAAGATTTGAGGGTCCTTACGTATACCTTGGACAGGACTGAATCCACTTAACCTGACCGTCAGTCTATGTATCCTTGAAAACCTTGTTATCAAAGTACAGATCACAAATCGAAACATATTTCTATTAAATTTGGTACACAAGCTTCTGAAAATCAAACGATGATCGCTATTAAATTTGGTGGTACTTTGAAAAATCGCTTTAAATAAATTTCGTTTGGTCAGATATCACAGAAAGGGTCAAAGAATTATGTGTGTCACCGAGATCAATATTTTCATATACGCTTCTATTTTTGGTGACTTAGCACATAAATTAATGATTTTTAGCTCTTTTCAATCCATGAAAAACATTATGCAATATGTTACGGTCGCACTTCAAATGGTATGTATAAAAACAAAACGGGTGGTATATTGAGGAGTGGTATAACTTTTATTATATATCTAGAATCGCCTTTAATAAACCTTGAATTCTAGATGGTGACTGACTCTATTTTATATTCGACCTATCCTAGTACCTACCATCCTTAAAGAAACTCTGAAAGCGAAGTTTAGAAGTTTCTAAAAAAACCCATAAATTTAAGTTACATGTTTTATTGGAGCGACTTTTTGGAATTACAATATATTATTCTATTTGAAAGACGGAGTTCCAATCTAAATTTGCCCACTACCAGGTTCTAAGTTCGCGCGGTTTATCGGTTAAATTTTTTAAGGATTATTAAAAAGCTGATAAAAATAATCCTTTACAAACTCATTATGCCCTCACCACATAGTGGTTTAGGTTATACAAATTTTAAATTTAATTTTGTTTCTTGTTTAATAAAATATATTTTTTTTTCCATTTAGAAAAAATTTAGTTACTTGGTAAAGACATAGATGTGGAAGATATAGATTTTCTAAAAAATATAAGATTTATAATTATAAAATTAATGTAGAAGAACGTATTCAGTGGAATTACTGTCGTTGGCTAAATTTTGGTTTCCAAATAAATTGAATATCGATTTATTTTATTATAGTTATTAACTAGACTAATGCAGCCGGAAGACAGGGTTATATTATTTTCAATACCTATTATTAAAAAAAAAACTTGTAATTTTTGTTGTTGTTCTTGTTCTATTGTTAAAGATAAAACACACACACAACCAAGAATAGCAACAGCAATTATATTAACTTTGTTGATATGACCTTGTTATTTCGTTTTAGTTTTCATTATTATTGTCTGTATAGCCAAACGCAATACAAAGTTTTAATCACTGTGATACCGACTTTGTGTAATAACACGCTAAGCTGTAGTAGGAATGCATTTTGTCTGAAATTATTCTTATTCAGTGGTTTCTAAAGGTCATTGGAATTTTTAAAAAGTTACTAAAGTTTGTCTGCTTCAGCATAGATAGACTAGTTTGCTGTAACGGCAAAATTTCAATCGGTTTGATCTACGATGCTTAGTTTTCAGTCGCCTGATTATTAATTAATAATTTTATTACTGAAAATTAAACAAAAGTCCCTGCTTGCAGAACCAGAAATCAGGAGCTTTTACCGCTTTTCAAAAACGAAGAGAATATATGTTTCTGCGATGGCATTAATGGTTTTTATTGATGTGATGAATACACCGTGCGATGTAAATGAATGGTGTTTGCACATAGATGGTTAAAAATACAGCCTGAAGTTTGGTCTGATACACAATATATGAAGGCTGGCAAATGAAAGCTTGCTACGATACAATATGTGAAATTGTGCCGAAGACCAAATATAATGAGCGTCAGTGGATAATTTTTGGCGATTTAAACCTAAGAAAATAAATTCTGTTCCAACAGGTAATTGGCCTCTTAATAGGAATGTAATCGGGCTTAACGAAATTTTGCTGTTTATGTGAAAAAAGATGGCCAAGTTGTACTGGTTATGAACCAGGAAAACAACCACTCTTCAACCACCTCTCCACATAAAACTTGGCCTTATCAACAATTTCGCACAGAACTCCCAAATTGTCATACGCAAAATCAAAGATGAAATATTTTTCGGACTTGATATTCGAAAATTAATGGCCGACGGAAATTTTATAAAATGTTTAGCATCCAATGAAATAGCAGCATGGGAATCATTTCAAGATATTGTGCAAAGCTTTTCCAGTAACCGCAAATCTGCGGATTTCAAGAAAATAATCGACAATTTGTTGCAAAAAAAAAATTTCTTCTTTCCCATCTCGGGTTTTTTCCTGAAAACTTAGATGATACGAGCGACGCCAAGATTTGGCAAAAATCGAAAGACGGTATTGAGGATTTTGGGACGAGGGCATGATAAGCTACTACTGTTGGACGCTGATGAGTGGAATAGATCCTAAACCATACAAACGACTTAATTCGACCGCTCTTAATTTCTAAATTATCACTTTTTATGGAATAAAATGGACATTAATTAATCTTACTTATGCCAGCTTTATAGAATCAATATATTAGAAGATCATTGAGGCAGATATGAGAGTAATTATCATGACGATATTTTAAGCCAATATGAGACGAGCGCTTGCAGCTTACCCCGGATTTAAGATATAAACTTGTTAGAGCATTAAACTTGTAGAATTTTTAAATTTTTAATTCTTATTATTAAAAAATTTATGAAAAGTCAGTCTGTCTGGCCGTTCTATCCAGCCGATTTCCTTAATTTTTTTTTTAATGAAAGCTATTTAGATACAGATGTGTCCTCAATCATTGAAACTTACTCAACTCCCACCTTACTCAAGTTATATTCAAACACGATTCTTCCCTGTACATTTCTTATGGGACGCATTCACTCAAGTAATTCGAATTCTCATAGCTCCTATTCTAATAAATGGAACACTCACTGGATCAAGCTCTTCCTTTTGAGATTTTAACTGCTTAAATTCGTCGTTTGAGGAAAGTTATGCGTGCACAATCAACTTTACATTATGCAACACGAAAGCTAACGTACAGATTGAGGAAAGTAATGCGTGCACAATCAACTTTACATTAGCGTTTTGCGTTACCATCACGACAATAAAAAGTGTTGAATTGTGAATTGGTTAAACTTGATTAGCATACCTTTAGGGTCTTATAAAATAATGTATTAAATGAAAAAAAATGCACTCGCAATTTGAGCGCTGGGATCTTCTAGTATATTTTATATTGTTTAATTTTCTTATTTGATTTTCATCAACTTTAGTTTCTTTATAAACAATTTTATTGAATTGAAAATGCTTTAAAACTTTATAATAATAAAAAATTGCTGGTTCGTAACTAGTAAACAAAACCATAAATTAAATATATAATTACTAATAAGTGTGGGGAGCAAACTCAGTTTATCCTCCTTCAACAAATTTAGTGTTTTAATAAATTAGTTTTCTATATTGTTTTTCTGTTTAAACCAGTAGTAGTAACCTAATTACCATTTTACTGAAATAATACAATTCACATAGTTCAGATACCACTGGATTTGCATAAAGTATCATTAAAACTATATCAATCAATATGTAATTGCTAAACGTTAGAGGAAAAGCTTTGGGATGTCAGTTATAATAAAATGCACTCTTAGGCTTTTTAGGTATTTAATAATTTATTAAAACTATTTGAATAAAGTATTAAAAGTCGTCCATTTAACTAAGCTAAGTTCTGTTGACATCCTTGGTTTTATAGTATAAAAATATTAAAGCAAAGAGTTAGAAACTTTAGTTTAATCAAACTAAGTTTTACGGACAAACCAAAAAATTGTACGTGGCAGATGTCAATTAAACTTACTCACGAAAAACTAGTTGATGATATTTTATTAGTTATAACGAGCAGATTCCAGCCCTCGAAATTTGAGCGCAAATTCTAGGAAATTTAATTTTTTCATTAAATTCACTAATGAACACAAAAGAAAATAATTTTTATTACAAACACAAGAGCAAATTTAATAAACACACACATAGCATTATATAATTTTATGTATGTGTTAGTAGCAACCTTAAATACAATTTACTCACAATAAAGGAAAAAATATAAAAATCTGTAAATCTGGAAAACAGCTAAAAAGAAATCCTCTCAAATAATATACGTTTGGTCAAAATCAGGATAAAACGGTAGAACAAAACATCAGTTACAAGAAATCGCCTAGCCTATTAGTATTATAGATATATTATATTCTGCATTTAATACTTGAATGACACCTTTATGAAAATCGAAAGAACATCGACAAAAAATGTATTTAGTAAAAATTTAGTAATTAAAAAAAACAGAGATATGATTCATAATGGGATCATATTGACCCAAGATATACTTATTATTCAATAGAAAACTAATTAATTGGAAATTTTAAAAAATCACAGAATTCGTACATAAATTTCTTCATTTCGTTTTAGCAAAAATCATACAATTTTTTAGTATAGGTTCGATTCTACTACAAAAGGATGGTAAAACACTATACTCTGTTTGACGAAATTGGTGACCAAAAGATTTTGGGAATCAGTGGACCCCTCAAAAAAAGTGTTATCATTTTTTTCCAACAGCAATTCCAGACTTGGTGATACGGCTTAACTATATGTGGTAGTAATGTAGGTAGAATCCGTTAAATAAATTTTATTAGTATTTTATTGGTAAAAATCATTTCTCCTGGAATTTTTGAAAAAATATAGGAAAATAATTTTTTTTAACTTTTTTCAGCATAAGTAGAGACTTCTAATTTTTCACCAACAATATAAAGCTGAACAATCAATAAAATCTGAACGTGTTTAGTTACCCCAAATAGCTCATAAAGACCATTTTGTATTTTTAAAAGGTAATTTTTGACTAGACTGTATTTTATTGCATTTTTACCCTACAAACCATTGTGAAGAAGGTATATATAGGTTTGTCATTCCATATCTACCCTGCCGGCAACTAAACTAACTTTTAATGCACTTATATCTAACTATTACGCACGCAGCTAGTGGTGGTTGATACTTGGATTACTTTTAGTGAAGCAAACTGAATATTTTAACATTGCGCTATCCTAGGCAGTAGTCAATTGTCTGAATCTGCATGACTTTTCAACTAACTTAAAGTTACCTAATTTATAGTTAGCTATAAACTAATTATATTTTATGTATTATATTTTGCGTATTATAAGAAATTTGTACCCAATTCCATATGCATCTCATGTTATAGTGATCTTCTCGATTGGAAAACAAGTAAGAAAATTATAGTCGGTCTAGACCGACTATACGATACCCTATACCATGCGTTTAGAAACCCTATCTCTTAGGACCAACTAACTGGACATAGAAAATAAGCAAAAACCAAATTTGAGTGGGATTTTTATTAATTTTTTTGGCTGCAGATATGAAAAAGTTCATACCGGATGCTATATCTATATGGGGACTAGGTCCAAAAATTGACCGATCCTGATCATGTTTGGTAAAGTCTCTTGTATTTTGCAAAAATATATACAAACAAAATTTGAGAAGAATCAGTGCAATATTTTTGTTTTTTAATAGATTTAAGTGAAGATCGGGAAGCAGCTCTACATGGGGCCAAAGGGATAATTTTTGGACTACTCATTAATGGATGTAATGAACGCATACAAACCCAATTTGAGTAAGATCTATATGACAATTTGGATCTTATTGCAATTTATGTCGATTTCATAGGGGTAATTTGTATGGGGGCTAGGTCTGAACATGGATCGATTCACACTAATTTCAATAGCGTTCATTCCGTGGCTGAGAAAAGCTTATATACCAAATTTCATCAAGATATATTCATATTTGCGACCTGCAGTTTGATTACAAAGTTTACATGGACACACAGACGGGCAGACGGACGGACGGACGGACGGACATTGTTAAATCAACTCAAAAAGTTATTCTGATTCGATCGGTATAATTAAAGATGGGTCTAGGTCAAATATTTTTGGTAGTTACAAACAGCAACACAAAGTCATTATACCCAAACCACATAGTGGTATAGCGTATAAAAAGGAATACGAGCGTTATTCTGTTTTGACGCCCACATGATTTGGAGAAATCCAGGTAGGAAATACAATTGAGAGAATTGTTACCCATGTAAAAATACACTTCAAGGATGAAGTCTGAAAAGTCCGTCCTTAGTGCCCAATTACCAAAAATTAGTGCAGCTGATGTTCCAGTAGCAAAACGACATCTGCAGAATAAACCCTTTGCAACTAGTCGTGAAACTACGTCAGTTTTCGGAATGGAAAAGTCATTCTTAATATCATCCATCAAACAGCAATTAACAATTAACAGCATGTGAACAATTTCAGACACGCTTGTCTTCAGGTATAGAGAAAAGAGGTCTCCAGAAGCAGCAATGGCAGAAATTTGCTGGCCAGCGAAAAATATATTTGAAGCATCAGAAAGTAAATGGCGGAGATCAGGAGGCTCAAGACCACGAAGAACTATCATTATTGGAGGATTTTGAGGATTTGGATAATGACGATAGATATGACTGTGGCGAAGAGTTTCATATGTCTAGAGTTTCACCTGTCTGTGGTCACTGTATTATGAGTTTGTGCTGATGTTGTAATTACCAAAAATACGTGACCTCATTTGTGGTAATTACATTATGCCAATCAACCCGAATCACTTTCCTGATCGATTTAGCTGTCTGTCCATCCATCTGCTTTGTTTAGCATGGTTTAACGCTTTTTCATATAATTCTCGTCCTACTTTTACGAAAGGTGGAAAATTAGCTAGAAAATTATATTAAATAAATTTTATTTACAAAAAGTAATGCATTTTTAAACTGCTAATTATCATAAACATATAAAAAAAAGTTCAAGGTTTTCTGCCTCACATTGAGTTTTCTTGTTGTTTTACATTGTGATTGCAATTATAAAATAAATTTAAACAGCAACTAAATGTTTTATAAATAGTTAATTGCAAATTGGCATACAATACTTAAAAAAAAAAAAGAAAATAAAAAAGTTTCTCCATTACTGAAGGTCATAAACAACTATTTTTAAACACAGATTTAAAGTGAAATTTTTAAAACTGTCATTTACCTTAAATCACTAACAAATGGTATCTTCTGTAGGAAACGTGTTAAATACCAGTTCATGGTTAACATTTTGAATTTTTATTTTTGAAATTAAAATTAAAGTTTATAAATTTTTTTATATTTTTTTTTTATTTTTTTATTATTTCAACCGTTTTTTGTGCTATACTACAATGTATGTATTCATTGTTGTGAATATTAACAACTACTAAGGCCAGTTGTATTTGTTAACTAACAAATAATGTCCTGTCATTTACAAAATCTATAGCAAAGATAACAGAAGTTAGTTTGTCATTAAGTTTGTTACATTGACAAAAAGTAGTTCTTCTTTCAATAGGAAAGTTTAATATTTTCAAGTCTAGTATATTATATTTAAGATTGTTGTTCTATATGTTTATTTATTATGATCAATAAAAGAGACCAGCAAAGTCGCTTGTTCGATAGACAAAAACAGAATATGAATTCGACTTTCATGCACTAAAATATCAAAAATTATTGCTTAAAAGAATGGCAAATATGCACTACAAAAATATACATTTCTAAAGAAATATGCACATAGAATTACACTGTACAAACGTCCGAAAATCCCGTAGGGTTTCATGATGGTTTCTAATGATTTCGAAGTCGCTAAATCCGAATCTGATGTCAGTTTTTTTTTGAGTCACGCCAGGTTTTTGTGCTAGAGGTGGGGCAAGTACTGATTCCATATTGTTAACTAAATCAATAGGGAGTATCGGGTAGGGTTAATATATATAACCGATAGCTATTAGTTTTTCGAGAGGAACATTTTTTCCTTTGGAACCCATCTCCTCCGAACCCTTACAAATTCTATGATTACTCTTGTCAAGTAAGCAATAAAAATCACAAAATTTGTAAATATATGAACAAAATATGCACACATATGCAAAAAGATGCCACAAAAAGTCAATGCCACATTATTGCAAATCCTTTGATTCGGCAAAATATTGGTCAAAATTTATTTTGGGCTAGTGACTTCCAACATGTATTTGCAAGAAAGTCGCAGCTCTGGTTATGGATATTGATGAGGCTAGCTTCGTTGGAAAGGCTACATACTAGTTAGTCATTGGTTTAATTTTAGTGTCACTTAAGGGCGTTAAATTCAATAAATTTTTTGGACAAATTCCTTAGAAAAAAAAAAGTTTTTTGATGGTTTAAAAAATTTTTTTGCAGTAATAGGAATGATTACTTTAAGTATTTGAATATATTTTTAATAACCTATGGACTTATAAATATAATTTTGAGTATTATTCTTAAAATTATCGAAGTTAGATGGAATATGACAAAACAATGTACATGTGTACCTTTTTTAATACTATTAGCCTAATATTATATCTTTTATGGCCATATTCTATAACTCTATCGTTCGTACGTTTATCTTTAATGTCATGAATTTTTCGCTTTTTGTTGTCTCTAATAGATCTAAGAACACCTCTTGCTTTATTTACCGTTATGTTTATATGTTTAACAAAACTCAGTTTTGCATCAAGTAAAATACCCAAATCCTGGAAAACGTTTGCTGGTTCCAGCAGGTTTCCACCCAACGAATAATATACATCTGTTAAGTTCTTTCGAGTAAATCGCATAACTTTGCATGTTTCGAGGTTGAGATCCATTAAATTACTTCTGCACCATACAAAGAAATTATAAAGATCATTTTGTAAATATAAGTGATCAGACTTTTCATTGTAACTGAAAAATATTTTTACGTCGTCAGCATACATCAATTTATTTGAAAATTGTATAACGTTTGGGAGATCGTTTATGAACAATGAAAATAAAATTGGACCAAGATGGCGACCTTGGGGAGCACGAGAAAGAACATCAATGCTTTTTGAATTCGAGTTTTTATAGCGTACTTTCTGCTTTCTGTGACAATGGTATGATTTAAACCAACTTAAGCTTTTTGGAGTAAAACCTAATATATTCTATTTATTTAAAAGAAGGTTATGATTGACTTTATCGACAGCCTTGCTGAAATCGGTGTGTACAGTATCAGTTTGTTTATCTTTGCAAATCCACGATTAATCAGGGTTGTAAAATCTAGCAGATTGGTGACAGTTAAACAACCTTTTTGAAAACCATGTTGTATAGGTGTTATAATAGATGACAGCTGATGACACACAGAATCCGTTATGGGTTTTTCGAAAAGCTTAGGAATTGAGTTAAGTTTAGCGATTCCTCTGCATTTTTTTACGTCTGATTTACTTCCGGATTTGAATAATGGAATGATGAAAGATTTTCTCCAAAAAGTTGAAAAATAACCATACTTTATGGGTGTGTTAAGCATTAAAGTTAACAGCATGGACAGACTTTCAGCACACGAAATCAATAGAGAGCTGGAAACCCCATCAGTACCATGATTAAATGATGATCTTATGTTCTTTAAGCCCTAAACTACTTCTGATTGTTCAAAAAATGGAAACGATCAACAAACATATTACTAATAACCTTATCGTCATCAGGTTCACACCCTCGGTATTTCAAAACAGTCGGAAACTCTCGGGTTCTTCTCTTAGAGTTTACGAAGTCATGAAACGATTTTGCATTGTTCTTGAAGTTATTTTTCATTGTGCTAATGTACTCTTTATATAATGATGTGTTGAGGGAATTGTATTCAGCGCGGCATATAGAAAACTACCGTAATCAGTAAGAAGCTCATTTTTTTTGTATTGTTTAAATAGTTTGTTCTTTTTGTTTTTGAGTTTAGAAAGTTGTCTGGAATTCCAAGTTGTTTGGAGACGGGTATTTTAGGAATACAAATGTCCATAAAAGAATTAAGAATACTATTAAACGTATTAACCATTGAATCAACTGCAGTCGGGCTACCATTTTGCATTTTCAATAATTGATGCCAGTTTGTATTGTTGATTAGATTATTGAACATCGAGTGGTTGGATCGTTTAAAACAGAATACTCTCCTTATCGCGGACTCTATTTTTGGTTCAGACAATAATGGAAAAGAAAATCTAATTTCAATTTTGGCGATCTTCAGGTTCTGTAATTGCGCAACATCGTGTTATCGTGCAATTCTCTGGTTCATTAACAGGCACCACGTCTAGTAATTTACGGTTATAATTATACACTCCCTTAATTTGAAAAACACACAAGTCAGATATGTTGTTCAGGGGAATTATTCCATAAGATCGATGGCAAATTATAGTCACCAAAAACAAAAATAGCGTCAAGAGAATTAGCAGCTTGTACAACATTCTGTATGGCCTGAACATGATCGTTATAAATAGATGATGGAGATCCTGGAGTAATATAGGAGCAAGTTAAAAAGATTTGTTTCTGATTAAGTGGAATTATGACACTCAAAAATTCAATATCGGAAATGTTTGGTAGTAATTCTGATGAGAAACAGCATGAGACTGCAATAAGTATGGCACCTCTATTACGATCACCCGCTCTATCTCGTCTGTTAATCTGGTATTTATCGCAAAGTAGTTCATTTTTAAAAATATTATTTTTAAGACAGGTTTCGGTGAAAATAACGATGTGATGATTTAATTCATAGCTTTGGATAAATAAATTTTTTTGGTTGGAATTAAGACCACGAACATTTTGGTACACAATAATTAGTTGATTATCAGGAAACAGAATTAGAATTTTGAGTTATTAGATTCTCTGGATGGAAGTCGGGCAATGTTATTTTGAATATGTACTCACGAACTAATGTATTATTGGCCAAAAGTTGGGGTTTACAACAAGATCGTAAAATTCAAACAGAACTGTTATTTTAAAAGATGTTATAGCTCTAGGTTGAGAGTATGTAAACTTTTTGAGGAAAGTTATGCGTGCATTTACATTCAATTTTTACATTCAATTTTTTCAAGATTTTTTCAATATTTTCCTTCACTCAATATTTTCCTTCACACTCAGTGGATCAAGATCTAAGAACACTCAGTGGATCAAGCTTTTTTGAGCTATTAACTGTTCAAATTCCTTGAGTTTGAGCAAAGTTATGCGTGCACAATCAACCTTACATTATGCAACACAAAAGTTAACGTACAGATTGAGGAAAGTTATTACCATCAGGACAATAAAAAGGTGTTTAATTGTGAATTGGCTAAACTTTATTAACATACCTTTAGGGTCTTATAAAATAATTTGTTAAATGAAATAAAAAATTTGCTCTCGAATTTCGAGGGCTGCGATCTTCTAGCATCTACCAAATAATTTTAAAATTTCATTGCACTTGATACTGTATAACTCAACTTTTTTTCATAACTTTTTGAAGATAAATATTTTGACCGAAATGAAATCAGTTCTACCTGGATTTTTCTATTTACATACCAGCTGTTTCGAGCATCCAGAGCAGAATTTGCATCACGACAAAAAACATTCACATTCACTGGAAAATAAGGCCTCCAAAAAATATCGCATCTAATATTTATATTTCCTGTTTGGATGAATTTTTAATGTTTGTTGGCAAGAATGTTACTGATATGATTGTTGAACAAGTTAATAAATATGCACACCAATGTTTGAAAAAGAACACGGTAAAAGACAATGGATACCGACATCACACCACGAAATTAAGAAGTTTCTGGGACTTATTTTGTGGATGGACTTAGTGAGAGTTGGAATCTGGCAGACTATTGGTCACAAAGCTCCCTATATAACTTCTTAATCCCTGGAAAAACTATGATCAGATCTCGTTTTTAACTTATGCTACGCATATAGCTTTACAGACAATGCCAAGATTATTCCAGACAATCGACTTGGTAAAATACAACCCTTATGAGATATTCCCCAAACGCGATTTCAGCAAGTTTATATGCTGGGAGAAAATATAATAGTTGGCGAGATGCTTATAGCTTGGAGTGAAAGACTGTCCTTTCTTTCTTATGATATAAAGTTATTTAAGCTTTGCTCAAAAGAAGGATTCACCTGGTCTCTTAACATATATACCGGCAAATCATACCTACGTCAAAACATGAAACACTTTCCAAAAGCAATAATGAAGGCCGAAATAAAAACGGGGAAATGGATTCCACTGAAGAACCAGACAGAGTAATTGTGTTAAAATTAAACGATACGAGGGATGTTAGAATGCTCCACTTATGGTATCTACTGTGGAAGACCAAGAACCAATTATTACTATTCATAAAGCAGTCTTAGATCGAAACGAAGAAAACGAGCTTCAAAAACTCTAGCTGTTATCTATACTAATATTATAAAGAGGTAATGTGTGTTTGTTTGTTTGTAGGAGGTAATCTCCGAAACTGCCTATCTGATATTCCTGAAATTTTCACAGAGTCTTACTGCGAATATGGGAAGTGCTATAGGCTATAATTTTTTAAATATTTTTAGCGGGCGTGGCACCTCCCACATAAAGTAAATTTTTAATATCATACACATATATTGAGTATTATGACAGGGAGAGCTTTGCAAATTTGTGTGAGGTCACCTATTATTAATATTAGTAGCTACGCTGGAAATGGGCGGGATCGGACAAGTGATCGTGGTACCTCTCATTCAAGTAATATTTCAATATTATATATCTCGAGTACTGTGATTGAGAGAGCTTTTCAAATTTGTCTGATGTCACCTATTATTAATGTGAGTAGTTGAAGAAAAAATGGGCAGTATCGCACCAATAGGCGTGGCACCTGCCATACAAATTAAATATAAAATGCCATATATCTGGAGAACTGTTATTGTGAGTGTCTTGTGACTTTGTGTGAGCCCATAAGTTATTCATGTAATTAGTTAGACAAATATCTGATATCATATAACTGGTTTACTAAAAAAGGGAAGCTTTGACACTTTGCACGACACCATCAGATCTTAGTATGAGTAATCGGATAAAAAATTGGCGGGTTCATACCAATGGGCGTGGCACTCCCTATACAAAGTAACTATTTAATGTCATATATCTGGAGTACTGAACAAGAGAGGGCTTTGTGGATTTGCATGAGCCCATATGTTCTTTGTATGATCAGTCGAACAAAAAAATGGGCATGATCGTAGCAGTGGGCGTAGTACCGCCCTTGCAAAGTAGATATCTAATATCATATAACTGGTGTTCTATAAAAGGGAAAGACTCGACATTTTGCACGAGTCCATCAGATATTAATGTGAGTAGTCCAATAAAAATTGGGCGGGTAAATGTGATTTGTCGTGGAAAATATATCGCAAAAAACAAAAATTCGCCAAAACCAAAAATGGCGAAAAATAAAAATCGCCAAAAAAAATCTTCAAATCAAAAATGGGCAAAATCAAAAATTGTCTCAAGTCATCTATTATTAACGTGAGCAGTCAGACAAAAAAAAATGGGCGGGATTGGACAAATGCGCGTGGCACCCCTACACAAACTTAATATTAAATGTGATATATCAGAATTACTATATTAGTGAGAGCCTTGGGACTTTGCGTGAGCCCTCTCATAACGATTCGTGGGGAGGGTGTAGCGAAGCACACCGGGTTACATCTAGTGAATATAATAAAGGAAAGTCCGGTATCGATTATCTGATCAATGGGAATGCTAGCATTCTTCGTAAAAGTTTAAAATACTATAGAAAGTTGGCCATTGAGCATTTATTTGGTATTTTAATTGTAAAGCTACGAAATTTTCGCGAACTGTTGTGAATCGTCTCTTATATTTATCAACTCCGCAACCCACACCACAATCTAAAGAGATTATAACAAAAAGGGGAGAAGAAAATAACAAAACTGTAAGACGTACTTGCGTTTTGTATTCCGCAAAATTAAAAAAGAATACTCCCGAGCCTCAGCTTAAAACCACATTAAAGGAACAACTACATATTGTCCACAATTCCCTTACACTCCATAACTAAAAACATAAAGTATTCATTGCATACATTATTTAAATTTTATACTTATGTATGCGAAAAATTATAAAATCTAAGTTCTAGAATTAGCCGATATAAATTTTTTATTGCCGATTTTACTATCATTTTATATTATCACTTGAGAAGTTAATTATAATTGGATTAAAATCATTATTTTCCTTTCGATTGTCTATGCTAAAAATACCAAAAATTTTACTAACTGTCATACAAAAATGGACAACAAGCAAAAATATGCAGCAACTCCTGCCGTACGAAAACGTATGACGGAAGGAAGGAAGTTTTAGGTGTCGTATAAAAACGTATTACGTGGCACTCAATGTGAAAAAAAATTGATAATGAAATGTGTTTTTAGTATAAGATTTTGTGAACACAATTAAGTGTTATTTGGCAATTTTTTGTCCGATTCTTAAATACTACTGTCAAAGCAGGCCTTTTCTAAATTATAACTTAAAAAACAAATTTCATATAATCAATTATCCTGCTAGGTAATCCTGCCACTCTTTGCAAATCTGATTAAATTAAGCACATTATATAAATATATGGGCAATTCACAACAGGTGTTGTATCGTTGTATCTGTTGTATCGTGTATTACTTTACAATAATGTAAAACTGAAAAATCTGATACAGCGATACAACTTCATTTACAATGCTTAGTAAATGTTATACATTGTATGATAACATATCAGTCCCAAGTGAATGCCAGTTTTTATGGAAAAGAAAAAAACAAATACATACAATTTTAACAGCATAAATAATTATAATATAAAACTAACGGTAAGTTTATTTATATCTATAATATTAATAGGCTAGGCTATTTCTTGTGACCGATATTTTGTTTACTGATTTATCCCGATTTTGACCAAACGTATGTTATTTGAAAGGTATTTCTATTTAGCCGTTTTGCAGATTTACAAATTTTTAAATTTGTTATTTTATTTTGAGTAAATTGCATTTAAAGTTGCTACTAACACATACATAAAATTATACATATGCTGTGTGTGTCTTATTAAATTTGTTAATGTGTTTGTTAATGAGTTTGTTATCTCCATTCACAATAATAATAAACCATAAAAGTGTTGGTTTGCGAATTGGCTAAGTTGAAAAATAAAGCTGCATAGAAACTAAGCTCGAATTTCGATCTCTGGAATCTGCCAGCAAAAATTAATGTTTATAATTTTAGTATGTATTTTCTATTTCAGCCTCAACCTAAACATTATAAACTTTTTTTGTAATTTAAATTAAAAAGGAAGAGGTACGTAACTAAAACTTCAGGGTATATCTAATGACCAAAAAGCAAACACCGACACGTGCTTTCTCCTGTACGAAATAACAGAAGTGACGAAGCGACCTTTCCTCGTTGGGTCGATAATTACAAAAGAAAACGTTTAACGTTCTGAAAATACATCTGACTGTTCACAACAAATGATTGTATTGTGTATTTTAATACAAAATACAACATACAACACCTGTTGTGAATTGCGCAATAGTTCAAATATATAATATTTTGTTTAACACGAAATTTGCTTAAAAAGTAAAATGGAAAACACCAACTCAGCGTTTTTTTTTTGTATAAAAGGTGCTAAATGGAAATATGCGATTTTGGAGACATCAAAGAGCACAAAATCTAGCGCGGAAAGCACTAGGTTGGCATCGCTGCTTGCACATTTTTCTTCGCTTCCGAAGGAAGAACTTCTTTCGATATGAACTTAAACAATTTCCACTGATGTTATTATAAAGCTAAAAAATACTCTTAAATCTAACGAAAACAAATAGAAAGTGAAATAACCAAAATAATGTTTAAAAAAATATATCCAGAAGAAGTTATTTAACATGACTAGATATATAATAATTTAAGGGATAGATAATAATAACATACACGAGATACAATGCATTTGTGTAATCTGTTAAGATATCACATGCCATTACAGTTCCATCTAGAGGATAATGACATAAACAAAGAGCTGTTCACATTACAAGACATGCAAATGATCTGGCTATGTCAATGTAGAGAAGGCTTAAAATTGGAAAAACTCAGCTTGCACGTACTAACTCTCGTATATAAAAAGAAAAAACATTTCTCGTGTTCTTTTCTTTCAAATATTGAGTTAAATAGTTGATTAAGGATGAGTTGAGGTAATAGGCAGGAGAATGCTGAAGATGAAAAAGTCGCTTTGTTCGAAAGTAGCTACTCCATCTAGCGCTGTCTTCAAAGTTTTTTCAATATTTCTCTTACATTACAAAAATTATTATCTTTCTTTCATTAGAGAAATATATACATGATCTTAAACTGAAAAAATAAATAACTAGTTTAAGGGATTCGTGAAAAATCACCTTTGTCGTCCTCTGGCAAGTCCATATTAAATTCATGTTTTTGACATCTGATTCACTTCTTTGGATGTTTTTTTTTTGCTTGGTATAGACATAACTTCAAATTTTAGTCAACAAAAAAAATCTAATGATTTCTCTATTGAAACAGGTTTTTGAAATCTTTTTTTTTTATGAAATGGTATCTAATTCAATGATTTTTTTCTATAGAATCAAGCCTTTAAATTCAGATGGTTCTTCTAATAGAAAAGTTATATTATTATGAGGTTTTGTTTCTATGGTACTTAAAATTAAATAAATATATACAATAAATTTTAAGATTTTAGTTAGTCTTGCTACAGAATATGAGAACATGTGGATTATTTTTGATAGAAAGATTTTGGATTTTGCAGAGTTGTTCATCTTAAAAGTTATAAAAAAATATTTCACAGTAATATTATTTCCTTTGGAAGAAACATAAGAATTCGAAGAATTCTTTATATCTGACAAACAGAGGGTGTGGGGGGGGTATAACAAAAAAATATATAAATATTTTACTGCCAATACTAAATTAAATATTTTTGCAAAAAATCTTTCTCCAAGACAAGTTTTTTTTTTTTTTTTGCAAATAAACTATTTTATCTCAAAACTTTTTAAATGATAAATATTAAATAAAAGGGGAAACACAATTACCAAAATCTTTTCTTTGTAACGATATTAATTTGTAGTGCATTACTACATTCGTCGTAACCAAATATAACACTCTAACTTGTTCTTGGGAAGTTTGTGTAATGTTTTTATGTCTGTATAGACCATATCTTGTAGTTGATTAATTCTTAATGTGTTATGTTATTTACACAAGACAACAGTCAAGTCAATTCTTATTAATTATTTACTTTACTTTTAATAACAAATGAAATGTTTTTTAATTATTATTGCCAGTATTTATTTAACTTATAATTATAGGTTATGGTTTTTCTTTAAAACTCTTGAATTTTTTGTTATTAATTTAAAAAAGAATATATGCCATGAAAATATTGTGTCCTACTCTAAAATGAAACATTCAATTAAGCACAAGCAAAATTTGTTATAAGATTTGTGCTGGGAATATTTCTAAATTATTAATAAAATAATGATGGATAATAGCTGTTTCGATAAGAAGAATATGCCAACCAATTAATTATCAATTAGTTTTTTTTTATCACTTTATATACTTTTATGTGTTCTATTTATTAGAAGAAAAGAAAACGTTTGCAATTATACAGGGTGTATGATTAATATTATAAGATCAAATGAAACATCATTTATATTTCCTACAGTTGTTCAAACCACGTCTTGTTTTCAACCAACTGGAATACTAACAATGAATTTTATCCAAATGTTGAGGACGTATTAAATTTAAGTGATAGTGTAACCTTAAACCCAGAATTCTAGGTTTAATGGAATATAGTTGAAAAATGTAAGCCATTAAGAAATGACTACTTGATGCGTAGGAATTTTTGTTAAATAAGTCGCAATAATTTTTTTTTGCAAGCTTCAGAATTTACCGGTTTTCCATATTTGAACAATGAAACATTTTAACAATTAAGAAAATTATAGTCGGTCTAGACCGACTATACGATACCCTATACCATGCGTTTAGAAACCCTATCTCTTAGGCCCAACTAACTGGACATAGAAAATAAGCAAAATCCAAATTTGAGTGGGATTTTTATTAATTTTTTTTTGGCTGCAGATATGAAAAAGTTCATATCGGATGCTATATCCATATGGGGACTAGGCCCAAGAATGGACCAATCCTGATCATGTTTGGTAAAGTCTCTTGTATTTTGCAAAAATATATACAAACAAAATTTGAGAAGAATCAGTGCAATATTTTTGTTTCTTAATAGATTTAAATGAAGATCGGGAAGCAGCTCTATATGGGGCCAAAGGGATCATTTTTGGACTACTCATGGATGGATGTAATGAACGCATACAAACCCAATTTGAGTAAGATCTATATGACAATTTGGATCTTATGGCAATTTATGTCGATTTCATAGGGGTAATTTGTATGGGGGCTAGGTCTGAACATGGACCGATTCTCACCAATTTCAATAGCGTTCATCCTATGGCTGACAAAAGCTTATATTCCAAATTTCATCAAAATACATTCATATTTGCGACCTGCAGTTTGATTAAAAGGTTTACATGGACACACGGACGGACGGACGGACGGACATTGTTAAATCAACTCAGAAAGTTATTCTGATTCGATCGGTATAATTAAAGATGGGTCTAGGTCAAATATTTTTGGTTGTTACAAACAGCAGCACAAAGTCATTATACCCAAACCACATAGTGGTATAGGGTATAAAAATAGCCTTTTTAGAGATACTAGTAGAGCCCTGCAAATTTTACGATATTTTATTATTTCATTTAATAAATCATTTTATAAGAGCCTAAAGGTATGCTAATCAATTTTAAATTTCTTTATAAATATTTATTGAACACACAGAAGATATATAAATGGGTTTGTTAATGAAGAATTTTAAAGGAGCCTAAAGGTATGCTAATCAATTTTAGTCAATTCATAACACAACACAGGGCTTTTGGTATTTATATGTTTTATTGCATGTGTAAGTATCAATGAGCATTACTAAAAAAAAAATGTTGCAGACGGTGCAAGTCTGTAAATCTGGTGGATATCTTAAAATAAATTCCTATCAAATGAGGTATGTTTGATCAAAATCGATTATTAACTTAAAGTTTTACATCTGTCGCAAGAAATCGATAAAAAATTATAAAAACCATTGATATTTGTCACAAAATTAAATTCTTTGTCATATTAGAGGCTCCGTTAGAAATCGTTAGGTGAACTAGTGGATCAACCAATTTGAAAACTATTTGTAATTCAGTTTTTAATGACTTTTCTTTCACTTTTCAAGCCGCCAAATTTTGGTGGTGAGTATTTTGCTTTTATCCTGGAGACGTATTTTCTAGTATCGTTGTTCGTCACATATATATAAATTAAAACAAGTTAGTTGTCAGGCCCCTAAGTCCCTCGTTAAAAAAATTGTAATAAATATGTTTAAGAGAAGGCAATTTTGAACAAAGTGGTATTTTTTTTAAGGAAATATTCTTTTTAAGAAAAATTGCGATATGAGAAAGCGAACTTTTTCCAAAAGGTACTTTTTTAATAATATTTATACCCTATAACTATGTGGTTTGGGTGTAATGACTTTGTGCTGCTGTTTGTAACAACCAAAAATATTTGACCTACACCCATCTTTAATTATACCGATCGAATCAGAATCACTATCTGATTCGATTTAACAATGTCCGTTCGTCCGTCCGTCTGTGTGTCCATGTAAAGCTTGTAATCAAACTGCAGGTCGCAAATATGAATATATTTTGATGAAGTTTGGTAGCTAATCTTTTATCGGCCATGGGATGAACGCTGTTGAAATTGGTGAGAATTGGTCCATGTTCACACCTAGCCCCCATACAAATGACCCCTATGAAATCAACATATATTGCCATATGATCCAAATTATCATGCAAACCTTAGTCAAATTGGGCTTGTATGTATATATTACATTCATTAATCAGTAGTCTAAAAATGATCCCTTTTGGACAACTCTTAGTCATAGGCCCCATATCCCCATATAGAGCTGCTTCCCGATCTTCACTTAAATCTATCAAAAAACAAAAATATTGCACTGATTCTTCTCAAATTTTGTTTGTATATATTTTTGCAAAATACAAGAGACTTTACCATACATGATTAGGATCGGTCCATTTTTGGACCTAGTCCCTATATAGATATATCATCCGATATTAACTTTTTCATATCTGCAGCCAAAAAAATTAATAAAAATCCCACTCAAATTTGGTTTTGCTTATTTTCTATGTCCAGTTAGTTGGGCCTGAGAGATAGGGTCTCTAAACGCATGGTGTAGGGTATCGTATAGTCGGTCTAGACCGATTATAATTTTCTTACTTGTTTTTTTTTGATAAGGTAATTTTTAAAAAAATAAACCTTTCAAAAATTCATACTTTTTTAAGAAATGATACTTCTTTCAAAATATTAACTCTTTTAATAAAATAAACCTTTTTAAGAAAATAATCTTTATTATGGAATGGTTCTTTTTAAGAAAATGTTATCGTAAGAAAATGCATTTCTTCAAAAAGACGTATTTTTTAAGAAGAGCCTATTTTGTAAGAATAGGTGCTTTATTCAAGAAAGGAAATTTACAAAGTAGATTTACTTTTTATAAGAAAAGATACTGTTTTAAGGAATGGTACTTTTTAAAGAAAATTTTCTATTTCAAAAATTTATACCCTGTTTCCATAACGCAATTCGTCTTTTTCTGAAAGATATTTTTAAGAAATGGTAATTATTAAAAAAAAAACTACTTTTTTAAGAAAATTTACTTTTTTAAGAAAATGTAGTATAAAAAATTTTTTTTTAATATTATACTTCTCACAGCAAATATCTTCTTTGGAGAAAAGCCCTGTCCATAAGAAACGGAATTTTTTTTTTTTAAATGGTACTTATTAAACAAAATGTACTTTTTAGGGAAGGATATTTTTTAAGAAAAAGTTCAATTTAAGAAATCGTACTTATTGAAAAAAATTACTTTTTAAGAAAATTTGCTTTTCAAAAGTCAATTTTGTAACAAAAGGAACTTTATTAAGGAAAGGTACTTTTCAAAGGATTTTTTTAAGAAAAGGTACTTTTAAGAAATTGAAAAAAATTTGCTTACTTAAGATAAAATTAACTTTTAAGAAAATATACTTTTTCAGAGGTACTATGCACTTTTTAAGAAAAGACGTTTTTTAAAATGAGGTAATTTTTTTGAAATGGTATTTAAACAAAAAATCGTATTTTTTGAAGAAAATTTCCTGTTTTAGAATAAAGTAAATTTTGAACAAAAGGTCCTTTTTAAAAGAAAAAAAGGCTTTTTATTAAAAAGGATGTACTTTTTTAATAAAAGTTAGTTTTATAAGTACAGGTACTTATGTTTTTAAAGAAAATGTAGAAAATGAAAAATGTTTATTTAACATATTTTCAGAAAATGTACTATTTTGAGAAAAGGTATGCCCAAAGGCGAAGGCATTTTTTTTTTAAATTTACTTCTTAAAAAAGCACTTTTGAAGAACAGTTTCTTTTTAAGAAAACATACTTTTTTAATTAATGTTCTTTTATTATTTTTTTTAAAGAAATATATTTTTTTAAAGAAAAGGTAATGCTTTAAGAAAAGGTGTTTTTTTAATGAAAGTTACTTTTAAAAAGTGTACTTTTTTGGAAGTGGTTTCTTTTAAGAAAAAGATGTCTTTAAAAAATTACAATTTTAGCCTTTTGGTGGTACTAAAGATTAAAATCCATAATTTCTAGATTATAGAATCAATTCTGCCCTTTTGGCTGATTTTAGCCTATTAAAGTTCGAGTTTCTATAAAATTCCCCTTTGATGTTTTTGTGTTTCATGTTTCTCGAGTGTTTCATGTTTCTCGAAAGATTGTTTTTCGAATAAGATAGTGTTAGCTAATTTCATATTCCTAGATTTAGTTGTTTAGAAGTTACAAAAGGTACTTTTTATTTCCTATTTGTTCACTTTTACATTCTTCATTTCCGAATATCGAAAATCCCAACTAAGTGGTAATTTGGACACTAGGAGAACCTACAAGCCATATAACAAGTCCTTAGCTTAAAATAAAATTTAATCATACCGTGCTACGGAATCAAGCCGTGAGTCAGTTAATCAGTGAGTAACTGGTTTGTGTAAATATATTACTAATTCGAAAGCCTGACTGAAAAATCTTTTTAATAAGCGGTTCGATAAGCCATACATACAGAGAATGCTTTATAAATTACGACTAATTTTTCTGTCACGTCATAGTTTTTTTTTTTTTTTTTTTAATAAGCCTAGTTCCGCGGCCGAGTGGCTTGTCTGCAGATTTTTAATTTTTGGGTCCAGGGGTAAGCCGAATTTGGCTAGTTTTTGCAGCGACACACCAAAGCCTCTGGTGGGAATCGAACCCACGACCCCCGCATGATAGACAAGCACGCTACCCACTCACCTACCGGGGCGCTTAAAGTTAAACAAGTTAGAGTTTAAATAATTAAAATTTAATCACAATTACCTTGTAAAAGTTCTGTCCAAATTGCAAAAATTGCTGAGCATATTTCGTTTAATTGCTTTTTTTTTCTCTAATATATGTTTTTAAAAACTAAAAGGTGATTAATTATGTTCTAACTATTAATTAAAATTTAATTTGTAACCATCGACTTACCATTTAGTTGCTATTGGTTATGAATATTTTATAACAACAGTTGTGTAAATAAATTTGATAGACATGAAAAATTGGACAAACGGTAACAAAGAAAAAAGAATAGAAAAATATGTCAGCAAGCAATAAAAAAAACCACAGCAGACAAAACCACAACAATGGCCCCAGTTTTGTGGTATTTTTGAGCACTTATAGTTGTATCCGAAAAACTCAATGGCTCTAAAAGCAGAGGTGGCTTTAGACTAGATGATTGGAGGGGGAAATTTTAAACAAACAAGATTATTGAAACTTAAAATTTTTTATAATAAAATTTTCAAAATTTATGTGGACTTATTATTAAAAATTACTGCGTTGTTAAAAAATTTACATCACTTTTCACTCCTATGGCAGTAGGATTGCACATACACACACACACACACACACACACAAACAGCGCATTTTTAACTGCGCTGTCACAGAACTTATATTTTTTACCGGCTTCATTGGTTTTTTCTTGTAACAAATAATTGCTAATGGTAAAATCGATAGTGACAAGTGCATGATATTTCTCATAACTTGGTTTTTTTTTATAATATTATTCAATTGGCATTAAAAAAATTCTAGTAACTTCTACTTTTTATGCTGATTTTTCCACTGCTTTCTTAATAGTCTAGAAAGATATTCGTCGAAAAAAGAAGTAAAACTATTTCAGCTAATATTTTTTTCCTGAACTTACTGTGCTTTAGTAGAAGTTTCTTATTAAACTAAATTCTATTTAATATCATAGCAAAACGAGTTCTATCATTTGAGTTATGTTTTTCATGGATTTTTTACCCTATCGTTATCAAGATGATTATTAATAATGCCCTGGAGGCATGACTGTCATTATTAGTGTTATAAATTTATATATTTTTTAAACGAATTTTTTGCAGCTACTTATAGCAAGCGGCTTTTTTTGGGGCCATTTTGTGAAATAATGTTTTAAAAGATTTTCAATAGTTAAGTTGATAAATTTATGTTAGAGATGAAATCAGAAACGATTTTGAAAGTTATTTAAATGTACATTAATCTTTTAGAAATGTGTTAATGGTAAAATCTTTATATAAATAACATTAAAATATTTGTACTAAATTCTTTGACAAACGAATAAAAGAACAAAATTTTTAAAAATATTTATAATTCAAAATATGATTTTGTTGCTAAGAAAAATAGTTAAGAATTTTACATTTGAATAAAATATCTGAAAACTAGTTTAAATCATAAAATTAAAAAAAATTTTTTTAAAAATTTTCGAAACCTTCAAATGTTTACAACATGGATTTTGATTGAAAATTTGTTTGATATGAGTTATATTCACAATACTGTGACCAAAGGAAAAAGCGATGTTTCATTTCAAATTCCAAGTATATAGTGAGTAGGTTGTTAGTACTATATTTAATATCTGTGCAAAATTTCATGTCAATATCTTCATTGGTTTTGAATTGAGGCTCAGTTTTGTTTACAACTATAAGTGAATTTGGCGACTTTAACAAATTCTGATTATGTTGAACAAAGAAATTCCTTCAAATTTTGTCTGAAGTTTCCGATGCAAAAATATTAATAATATTTTGGTAGCCCTTCGGTGACCATACTATGTTGAAAAAAACATTTACGAGTAGTATAAACAAATTCAAGATATCATAGAAAGCATTGAAAATAAAAGCGCCACGGACAAGAAAAAATATCAACTGACGTATGGGAACTCAAAAATTTGGTAAGAAATCATTAATTAATCTTGCTGATGCTGTTGAAATTTAAAAAAAATATTTGAGGCAGCAATCAAATCTCGATTGGTTTCAAAAACACTACTTTTTTTTTTTTTTAAAAGAGTCACATTAATATCTTTGAAACAATGCTTTCTGACCACCCGAATGAAATGAATCGCATCATTATGTGTAGTGAGACTCGGAGTTATCTCTATGATTCCAAAATACGGCAGAAGGTATAGCAAGTGAGAAAAGATCGCGCCAAAGACGCTCAAAAATGAAAGTCATTGTTCCTCGATTGTGGTGTGATGTATAATAAATTCCTTCCGCAAGGAAGTTATTCGAAAAAAGAGGCCAGAGTTATGGGCACACTATTCCTCGATTTGCACCACGATGTTTCACAGTTTCACACTTCATTGGTTCTTCGAGATTTCATATGAGTATGAAAACTTTAGACGCCCTGCAACAAGCAAATATTCCTTTGATAGTCACTGTATTTTTTTGATTCGCTATAATCATCTAACTGTAAAACTTATCATTATTTCAAATTTTATGGTAATTTTTTTTTTTTTTTAAATTTGAGATTTTTGAAAAGGTTGCTCTACACATCTTGTCGTAACTTTCGAACGACGTATTCAATTTATTACGTAATTCATCAAAAGACTTTAAATTACGCCGGGTTTCCTAATATCATTGTTTGATAAAGCCATTAGTTTTGGAATTATTGAGGCTCAAGTGAAAAATTTTTTTTTTTTTAATTATAAAATTTTTGAATGAAAAATAGAAAGCAACAAATACTTGCTAATTTTAGTACTTAGTATTAAAGCTGAATGTGATGGAAATAAAATAAATTTCGTTTCACAAAATCAATGGATAAATTCGTGTTTTATTCCCCATAAAGTGAAAGTACATAGTTTTGACAGAGAAAAGATTTTTTAATCAAACAGATTAACAAAGCACAATCTAAAACTAATTTCTAAAAATAATTTCTATGTTCTAGAGCTTTACCAAAATTTTTAAGTAAGCTCAGCTTTATATGTGGTGGTGGTAAGATTAAATTGTCATTTTTAATCAATGCAGGATACTTTACATTATGTAGGCCTAGGATGCTTTCGGATCTTGTTTTCCAAACCTCTTTTATGTAGTTATTTTTCAATTAGAAAAAGATACCGGTAGTAGCAAATGAGACGCACATAAATACATTATATAGAGACAATAAAAAGGATTAGAAAGAAATATTGCCTATCACAATATTTTTGGCTCTACACAAATTTGCGACAAAAAAATTTATTTTATATCTATTACATGCAGCTTTAAAATTACTTTATTATTTTTTTTGAACTAAAAAATTGTATAATATAAAAAAAAATTTTTTTTCTACTTGTGCCTCAAAAATTCCAAAACTGATGGCTATATCGAAAGCTAATATTAGAAAATCTTAAAGCTGACATAATTTAAAGTTTTCTGACGTATACATAACAAAATCGAATGCGTCGTTCCAAGATTACAATATTAAAATATTAAAATATTAATATTTTAATATTTTAATATTAAATATTTATTTAATATTTTAATATTTAAATATTTTAATATTTTAATATTTTAATATTTTAATATTTTAATATTTTAATATTTTAATATTTTAATATTTTAATATTTTAATATTTTAATATTTTAATATTTTAATATTTTAATATTTTAATATTTTAATTTTTTAATATTTTAATATTTTAATATTTTAATATTTTAATATTTTAATATTTTAATATTTTAATATTTTAATATTTTAATATTTTAATATTTTAATATTTTAATATTTTAATATTTTAATATTTTAATATTTTAATATTTTAATATTTTAATATTTTAATATTTTAATATTTTAATATTTTAATATTTTAATATTTTAATATTTTAATATTTTAATATTTTAATATTTTAATATTTTAATATTTTAATATTTTAATATTTTAATATTTTAATATTTTAATATTTTAATATTTTAATATTTTAATATTTTAATATTTTAATATTTTAATATTTTAATATTTTAATATTTTAATATTTTAATATTTTAATATTTTAATATTTTAATATTTTAATATTTTAATATTTTAATATTTTAATATTTTAATATATTAATATTTTAATATTTTAATATTTTAATATTTTAATATTTTAATATTTTAATATTTTAATATTTTAATATTTTAATATTTTAATATTTTAAAATCAGCTTTTCAAAGCGTTACAATATATGAAAAAGATGAACACAAATTCTTAGGGGTAACATCTGACAAAAAAAAAAAAAAACACATATAAGAGCTATAAAATAAACATCATTAAAATGCTATGATGCTCCCAATTTAGTTCAGATCCTCAATCCCTTCTTCAAATATTACGATCAGTTGTACTCTCAACTATAGACTATTTATCAATAATTTATATTGGCAATAAAAAAGACTTAATTATATTGTAACCTATTTGAATACAGCAATAAGAGTTTCTATAGGATCGTTTAAATCCACTTTCGTTTTAATTATGTACCAATTAGCAATCAGAATCTGTGTGGAAAGCCTTGGAAATATCGATCAAAAAACCTTACCCATGTAATAACAATATAATCGCTAAACAAATCCATATTGATTCACAAAATAAAATTTATGTGGATTCCGAACTATTCAAATATAAATGGAAATGAAAACGTAAATCAACTTTTTAAAAATTCATTAAATGACCGAATATCTACCGAATTTAAATACCAATTCTCAGAATATAGACAGTCAATCAACAAATATTTTTTTTGGCCTGTGGAACGATCCTTGGCAAAAAAAAAACAATGAAACAAAGAATATACATCCTAAATTTAAAACCCCTAGTTTACCTAAAGCTGGGGTTATTAGGTTACTAGACCATAAACATATTATATTATAAAGGAACCTTGAAAGATTTGCTATAAATTTTATTAAAATATTATAATTATATTCAAATGTTTATTCAGCTTGTTACAGTGTAACAGAATGTTTATTTATCCACCTTTATAATACAGACCTAAAACAATACAATTAAGTATTTATGTATATTTTTTTGTAACATCATTATAACTTAAAGTTCATTAAGCTCCATTAATATTAATAACTATTATATCATTCACAAAAACTTTCTTATAAATGGTACTTAATTTAATACAGTTTCATTTTCTTTTTTTACTTATGCCAGAAAAACAATTAACCCCGAAAGGTCACTCACCTACGTGGTAATAAGGGTAAATGATTACCAAATAACCACAAACGTTTCTCGCCAAACCATTTGTCCATAGGAGGACATATGACATCGACAAAAATTTAGTGAACTTCAAAGAAACCGATTATTTATATAAATTGACTTTTTATGTTAGATTTCTTTAAAAAAATATCGGTATACTGTTATCATTATTTATTATATATTTTTTTGTATTTATTTTTTTTTATTTCATTATAAGTATTAAAATTTGACTTCTTTAGTTTCTTAAGTTATTAACAGTTTGTTTTCATATTTTTTTCGCTTTAGTTAATTAATTTTTTTTGTGTACAACATGTTTTGCTTTATACGTGTTAATTAACTCTTTTATTTTATTTAATTTTATTTATTTCCCACAACTTTTATGATTATTTGTTAAATCAGTACTGAACCCGATTAGAAGTAAAGTTGCAAAAAATCTGGAAGAAAAAACTAATAAATAAATAACAAATTTTTATTTATATTTGGTTGACATTGGCAACGCGACATAAAACTCTTTTGCTTATTGTTGGTTTTGGTATACTTAGTTTTTATGAATGTTGACTGGTGCCTTTGCTATGATGCACATTAGGCGAACTAATTTGTTAGTTAGTGAATACGTAAGGTGGTTAATTAATAAAAAAATATTAATTTGTTAAACAAAGGTTAGTTACATAGTTAAAAAGAAATTAGTTAGTTCTGTAGTAGCCATTTTTTAAGAGCTAGTTGTGTAGTTAATAGTTAAAAGTTAGTAGTCAGTAGTTAGTAGTTAGTAGTTAGTAGTTAGTAGTTAGTAGTTAGTAGTTAGTAGTTAGTAGTTAGTAGTTAGTAGTTAGTAGTTAGTAGTTAGTAGTTAGTAGTTAGTAGTTAGTAGTTAGTACTTAGTAGTTAGTAGTTAGTAGTTAGTAGTTAGTAGTTAGTAGTTAGTAGTTAGTAGTTAGTAGTTAGTAGTTAGTAGTTAGTAGTTAGTAGTTAGTAGTTAGTAGTTAGTAGTTAGTAGTTAGTAGTTGGTAGTTAGTAGTTAGTAGTTAGTAGTTAGTAGTTCGTAGTTAGTAGTTAGTAGTTAGTAGTTAGTAGTTAGTAGTTAGTAGTTAGTAGTTAGTAGTTAGTAGTTAGTAGTTAGTAGTTAGTAGTTAGTAGTTAGTAGTTAGTAGTTAGTAGTTAGTAGGTAGTTGTTGGTTGTTAATAGTTAGTAGTAAGTAGTTAGTAGTTAGTTGTTGGTAGTTATTAGATAGTAGTAAGTAGTTAGTAGCTAGTTATTCCGTTAGGTAATTAGATCGCTACTTAAAATTAATTTTAGTAATTTGGAAATAAAGTTAAAAAAATTTAGCTATTTGTTAAGTTAATATGTTAGTTAGTTAGTTAGCTAGTTAGCTTAAAATATATGCTTTCAACAAATACCATTCAACAGAAACTGCTCTAAGTATCTACAAAAACAGATCTTCAATCACGATTAAAAAAAGCAAAAATTTTAATTTATCTTAACTACACCAATGAATAATGCTTAGATAATCTGTACTAAAATAATGTGAAAATAACTTTATGTTGGCAATGCTCAACTGCTATAACCACACAACTCTATCCCATATCTAAGTAACCACAGCAACCTTGTTCACACTCACACCGATAGTTACATTTGTAAAAAAGAAAAACAAAAACAAAAAGAAAAAAAAACAGAATGATATTGGGTAAACTTTAACAAATTTTTATGCGAAAATTATTTAAAAACTTATATCAAAATATTTTTAAATTTTGTTTTAAACACACATAAGTAATGCTCTTCAAAAGCTTGTATACAAATAAACACATAAATATAGAATTGTGTGCGAGATATTATATGAAATTTTATGTTTGGTTTACATTGGTAGCAAATTTTACGAAAGTTTCTTTTTTTTCTGTTTATAGTTTTACTGTTCAGGGAAAGTTTCTGGTGCATTGAAAAATCAAGGGGGGAAAATATTACTTACCAAAGGTTTATAAAAATCAAAACGAAATTTTGCAAACAAATGTGAAAACACAACAAATAAAAAGTGTATGTGTTCAAATGTACGAGTAAAATGCATACAGATTCTAATAATAGTTTTTTTTTTAAAGAAGAAGAAAACCTTATAACAAAATTATTGGATTGAAGAACATTGCAGAAGTATAGAATGGTGTGAAAGGGCCTTATTATACCAAAACAAAATCTAACTCACAAAGCAACTATCTAATTAAAAAAATGTTACCAAAGCAGTAAAAGTGATCTTAAACTAGTAACCTATTCTAAATTTTTATTGCACAATTTTAAGATGATCTTATCATACGAATTATTTATTCTGTAGTATAATGATGAACAATTTATTTTCAGCTTCAACATCGTGTACCTTTTCTCAATAAAAACATTTATTTTTTACTCCTTTGTTGTTTGATTCTAAATTATTCAACAGTAGTTCCTCTAAATTTAATATCACTTATGAATATCTGAATCAAACTTTTATGGGTTAATTTGAATTTTCATTCATAAATTTTTATAAATTTTAGTTATTACTTTCAGCTAAGAACTGAATGTTGTTTTTAAAGCAATTTGGAACGCTGAATCCAAATCTGCACTTTTTTGCTATCAGCTCGACTTTTCGCGATATATCGTTATGTCCAAAATTGGAATATATTGGAATAACTTGAAAAAGGTTCATTATATTCAGCTAAAAAAAAATCTAAAACTCGCCAACAGTTTTATCTTTAAGCCGTGCTTACATTGGCTTTAAATTTGCTCAGGAGTTTTAGAGATATCGTGGAAGTTTTGAAAAAAATAACAATTAAAAAAAAAAAAATAATTTTTGGTTCTCCAAAAATTCATAAAAAAAATAAATATGCGACATAGATCACAGGTTTGGTCCAAAATCATTTAGTTAAACATATTATGATATGAGCTTTATATCATTAAAATCGGTTCACAATTTACTGGGAAAACTCAGTTGTTAAAGCGAATAATATCAAATGCTTCGTATTGCATCAGGCGAATGATATGTAACGTGGTTTCAATGACCAGGTGAAAAATGTATTCCACTGCTTATTTCGGTTAGAATGAATCGCAATGTATGGTAAGAGAGTTTTTCTGTCAGACATGAACCTTGTTATTGGATAAGTTTCATTTATGTGGTTGTTTTTATACCCTATACCACTATGTGGTTTGGGTATAATGACTTTGTGCTGCTGTTTGTAACAACCAAAAATATTTGACCTAGACCCATCTTTAATTATACCGATCGAATCAGAATCACTTTCTGAGTTGATTTAACAATGTCCGTCCGTTCGTCTGTGTGTCCATGTAAAGCTTGTAATCAAACTGCAGGTCGCAAATATGAATATATTTTGATGAAATGTGGTATATAAGCTTTCATTGGCTATGGGATGAACGTTGTTGAAATTGGTGAGAATCGGTCCATGTTCAGACCTAGCCCCCATACAAATTACCCATATGAAATCGACATAAATTGCCATAAGATCCAAATTGTCATATAGATCTTACTCAAATTGGATTTGTATGCGTTCATTACATCCACTAATGAGTAGTCCAAAAATTATCCCTTTGACCCCATATAGAGCTGCTTCCCGATCTTCACTTAAATCTATTAAAAAACAAAAATATTGCACTGATTCTTCTCAAATTTTGTTTGTACATATTTTTGCAAAATACAAGAGACTTTACCAAACATGATCAGGATCGGTCCATTTTTGGACCTAGTCCCTTTATAGATATAGCATCCGATATGAACTTTTTCATATCTGCAGCCAAAAAAAATTAATAAAAATCTTACTCAAATTTGGTTTTTTGCTTATTTTCAATGTCCAGTTAGTTGGGCCTAAGAGATAGGGTTTCTAAACGCATGGTATAGGGTATCGTATAGTCGGTCTAGACCGACTATAATTTTCTTACTTGTTTCTTATTCATTTCAATTAACATTTATTCCTTTAGGAATGTTTGTGGCACATACATTGATATGGCATAATTTTAAGTTAGTAAAACAACAGAATATTTTTATTCTAAAACTGATATTGGAATGAAAAAAATTTTTATTTTATTCTATTTTATGTTATTAAAAATAGTTAAATATTAATATAAATTTTTATACCCTATACCACTATGTGGTTTGGGTATAATGACTTTCTGCTGCTGTTTGTAACTATCAAAAATATTTGACCTAGACCCATCTTTAATTATACCGATCGAATCAGAATCACTATCTGATTCGATTCAACGATGTCCGTCCGTCCGTCTGTGTGACCATGTAAAGCTTGTAATCAAACTACAGGTCGCAAATATGAATATATTTTGATGAAATTTGGTACATTGCTCTCTGTCGGCCATGTAATGAACGCTGTTGAAATTGGTGAGAATCGGTCCATGTTCAGACCTAGCCCCCATACAAATGACCCTTATGAAATCAACATAAATTGCCATAAGATCCAAATTATCATATAAATCTTAGTCATATTGGGTTTGTATATATGTATTACATCCATTAATCAGTAGTCCAAAAATGATCTCAATTGGACAACTCTCAGTCATAGGCCTTATATAGAGCTGCTTCCCGATCTTCACTTAAATCTATCAAAAAACAAAACAAGTAAGAAAATTATAGTCGGTCTAGACCGACTATATGATACCCTATACCATGCGTTTAGAAACCCTATCTCATAGGCCCAACTAACTGGACATAGAAAATAAGCAAAAACCGTATTTGAGTGGCATTTTTATTAATTTTTTTGGCTGCAGATATGAAAAAGTTCATATCGGATGCTATATCTATATAGGGACTAGGTCCAAAAATGGACCGATCCTGATCATGTTTGGTAAAGTCTCTTGTATTTTACAAAAATATATACAAACAAAATTTGAGAAGAATCAGTGCAATATTTTTGTTTTTTAATAGATTTAAGTGAAGATCGGGAAGCAGCTCTGTATGGGGTCAAAGGGATCATTTTTGGACTGCTCATTAATGGATGTAATGAACGCATACAAACCCAATTTGAGTAAGATCTATATGACAATTTGGATCTTATGGCAATTTATGTCGATTTCATATGGGTAATTTGTATGGGGGCTAGGTCTGAACATGGACCGATTCTCACCAATTTCAATAGCGTTCATCCCATGGCCGACAAAAGCTTATATACCAAATTTCATAAAAATATATTCATATTTGCGACCTGCAGTTTGATTACAAGCTTTACATGGACACACAGACGGACGGACGGACGGACAGACGGACATTGTTAAATCAACTTGGAAAGTGATTCTGATTCGATCGGTATAATTAAAGATGGGTCTAGGTCAAATATTTTTGGTTGTTACAAACAGCAGCACAAAGTCATTATACCCAAACCACATAGTGGTATAGGGTATAAATATTGCACTGCAATAAGTACAAAAGTACAAGAGACTTTACCAAACATGGTCAGGATCGGTCTCTTTTGGGCCTAGTCCCCATATAGATATAGCATCCGATATGAACTTTTTCATATCTGCAGCCAAAAAAATTAATAAAAATCATATTTGGTTTATGCTTATTTTCTGTATCCAGTTAGTTGGGCCTGAGAGATAGGGTCTCTAAACGCATGGTATAGGATATCGTATAGTCGGTCTAGACCGACTATAATTTTCTTACTTGTTTATTTTATGTTAGTAAAATTCCGATAAATAGTTGTCGTAATCAATAAATATAACGAATAATTGTACCAACTAAATATCACAATAAACATAATTGAATTTATATATAAAATCAAGTGCCTCTAACATTATATTGTTAAACAAATTCATAAAAATATTTTACAGACAATAATTCATTTATGAAGCAACCATTAGAAATTTTGTAAAATTCGTATGTTATACCATCCTGACCAGGTGATTGTTTTTATTACAGACAAAATGCAATATGGGATAAACCAAAAAATGTGTTCGTAAAATATGGCTTGTTCGTTTTAGATTCTTTATAAACTGGAACTAAAATGGATATGGAATTCATTCGCATTTACGTCACTTTTGATAGGAAGCCGATGAGTGTCCATAGAGTATAAGAGGTTGCATCAATCACTATTGCAATTTACTCTCATTAGTTGTTACAAGTTTTTGTTATCAAATTTTGTTAAATTTTGCTGATAAATAACGCTATTAATTTGCAACTGTTTCGTTCATTCGGTACTGATTCCGAACTTTAAATATATATATGTACGATATCGTATGCACATCCTGTTAAATAATTTGTATTTGGGTTCAAATAATTTTTTATTTGTTTTGATATGGCAGCATCTTTTATTTTAGATTATTATACCTTTTTGTTCTTCGCTACTACTTACCGAGACTTATTGGCATATTTTATTTCATAATCAATTTTTCCTATGAGCTTTGTATTCTGAAATAAAAATATTTTATATTATATTTTTTATATTTTTATTATTTCAATGCTTGCTGATATACAATATTATTTGTTTTTCATTCGCTGCAAAAATTATCAAATTTTTCAGAGTTCCTTCTCTGAAGCAAGATACATACATACATAAGAGAAAAATATGGATATTCAAAATTATATCCGGCAACACTTACCGTTTGGCCTTGAAGTTAGATTATTACATTGAAATTTTTTATTTTAGCGATTAGTTTCTTTTTTAAATTTTTGAATTTGATGATTTCTGTATTTGACGTTTCACCCATAGTACTTAGTGTACTTGTTAAAAATATCACGACTTCATAGTACTACATAAAAGATTGAATTTTTGAACTTAAAGGCATCTGGTTAGATTACAGTTTGGATGCAGCAAAAAACATATGTTTTCCAGAAAACGCAAAAGCTGAATTCGCCGTGGGCATCACCAATTGTACTTCCATTAAGCACAAAACTTCTAATATTTTCAACGATTACCATAAGCTTTTTACATTGCATATTAAAAGTGTTTCTCTTGAATAACTAAAGGGTTTTAAGCGCGATAGAATAGTTGGAAAAAAATTACAGAAAATAATTTTAACTAAAAGGATTTTTTATTCGAAAAATCAATGTATGGCATTAAAGTTTGAAAATGGACGTCCACTTTTGGCCCACTTTTTCCAGCATTGCTGGCCGTATTTTGCGAATAGCTCGAACAATGATGGGCTCCAGGGCTTCAGTTTTTGCTGGTTTATCAGCATAAACCAGTGACTTCACGTAGCCCTACAGGAAATAATCGAGAAATATCAAATCGCTCGACCTTGGAGGCCACCTGACAAGTTCGTTTCTCGATATCAACTTACCGCCATATTTTGAATTCAATAAGTCAATAAGTCTTAGCGCCATCCTGTTGTAACCACTTTTCACCCGGATCAATGTCATCTATATTTACAAACAAAAATTCATTAATCATGGTACGTTAACGATCTGCATTGACCATAACGTAAGCTCCGTCTTTATTTTTGAAGAAAAAAGGTCCGATGATGCCACCAGCATGGTAACCGCAACATATGGTGCATTTTTTAAATGTAATGGAGTCCGTAAGGTATGTTGTGGATTGGTTTCGCTCTACATATGGCAATTTTGTTTATTAACAAAACCGCTGAACATATTTTGCGATAAAACATCAAACTAAATATAACTGCGACATGATCAATACCTTTAAAAAAGTATTATGTCCATTACTGAGTACATATTTGCCTTGGAGTTATAAATGAACTTGTTCCTTTTACTCCTTCAAAGAGCATATTGCCGTACATAAATGAACTTAAGTGAAAATTTTTATTCCTTCCGTTTAGTAACTTATAAATGCCAAAGAATAAAAAACTAAATAAAAATTTACTTAAAATTGTTCAAATAATTGTACCCAAATTTTGTTGTGTGGAAAAAAGGGAAAAATTTTAAATAAAAATTTCAAATTTTACTTGCCTTTGAATTTTTAATTTCTAACTCGGGGACCGAAAAGAAACATCTAAAACAATTTGTATAATTATATTGAATTGGCAGAAATTTGGCACTTATAATTGAGAACACATAAGAGAGAAAACAATAATGTTCAAATGTATTCTGTAGAATAGAGTTTGGGCAACATGTTTTCTTTTGATATAAATTATATCGATTTTTAGAATATTTTAAATTTTTTTCATATTTTAAATTTTTCATGTGTAACGAAGCATTTAAAATTTTATTGTTTGCGAAAGAGAATTTTAACACTTTTAATAATATCTAACGAATAAAGTTAGAAAGATGAAATAATGATGTGAATTAGTGCGTATTTAAGGCCTCAATATTTTTTTCCGAAAGAATTTATACTTCAGATGATATTGAATGATAAAGTATTGATAGGCCGCACAGTGGACCATTTGACGAGTAGGCGGTCAAAAATCTATAACTTTTGATTGGATTGGGATTTTGATATGCGGTTTCTTTTGTTTGGTAGGTGAGACTTTAGCCTTTAAGTTTTGCTATAAACGACCGAAAATAAAAAAAGTTACGGAGGGTTTAAAATACATTTTCATTTGTAGTTGAATTTTAGTACAAAAGTGAAGTGTTAAAAGGTAAACAAAGGTTTTTTTTTAATATAATGTCTTATTTTTTCAGTTAATTTTACAACTAATACTTTTTAACAATTTTTTAAGTTAATTTTTTCAGAAAATGCCAAACTTTGGCCCCCGTAAACTTTTTAGTCCTAATGTGAACAAGGGCCAAAGGTTGTTTTTTTTTTTTGAAAGATCCCGAGTTAAAATATAATTTATTAAGCAGCGAACGTAAAAGTTACCTTATATTAGTTCAAGATAGAGAAGTTTCAATGAAAAACTCGTATGTTTTTGCTTTAGTTAAATTTTTTTTTATTGTCTTTTTAAATATTTCTATATCAATTTTTATGGTAAATTTATGAAATATAACAATTTTTATTGTAAATTTACAAAATATATAAATTTTTGAATCAAGAAAATTTTTTAACTATGTAAAAAAAAGTGTAACTTATTGTTAGTGTAATGAAAAAGTACTTTAAATCAACCAATTTTAGTAAAAATTTCTTCTAAATAGCCTTGATTTTCATCTTCTAGAAGTTGTTTAACTTCTTCGTCTAATTCAATAGAGGTAGTTTTCCATTTTTGACGAATGTTGGACATATATGGATCTGAAGTGCACAACAAAATAGTGATAAGGTCTTCATTAGTTCAACATCTGGACATTTTCCTTGTGTTGTGCTCGCGAAAGAACATGTAGTCTTTGTTCCTTTTTTCTTGCGCTTCTTCAGATAGATCTCCTATTGGTAGCATATTGTTTTGAATTATTTGTTCCCCATGGTACAAAATTTAATGAACTGTGGATGACATATATCTCCAAGAGTATTTTTCATTATAAAGTATAGCTGTTTTATTGGCGTACTCTACAAATTTTTTTGCTTTTATCTTTCTGCTGCATGAAAGAACTTGTAATCTGATTTTGAATCGTCTTATTAATTCATGATCTACACCTATGATAGATGCTGCAGTTTCCGGATCGGAAAAAATCTCCTTGCAGTATTTCCATCATTTGTGTTTCCTTCCCCTTGTTTTGGTTGGTCGATTACGAGGCCTAGCTGTAGATATTTTTGTTGAATTTGTTTTTTTTTTGCTTTCTTTTTTTTTCATTTTCTTTGTTTTTTCTCACTGTTTCGCCTAACGGACCAAATTCCAAATCTTAACCCAATTTAAGAATATGCTCCATGAAACGTATTCTAGCATGAAGAGGGGACATTCCAAATTCGTAGGCTTCCTTAAAACTATCGTCTTCTGGTCGGGGTTGGCTGCATATAATGCAGCTTGACGTTGACTTTGTTCCAGTTAAAGCTTGTGCAACTTTTCCACCAATCATTGTGAGACATATTTTAAAATGTACTTCAATGTCTTGGTCATCAAATTTAAATATTACTGGTTGAATTTCCTTGATTTGATCTTTTATTTTTTGAACTTCTTCAGTTATGAAATCCTTGGTTTCCTTTTTGAATGCAAATTTTATTGGTCTCCAATACTTTGTTGAAGAAGGAATTTAATTTTTCCATATATCAATTTCTGTTCCTCTACTAATTGACGGCTCTAAGGCGCTATACCTTTTTGTTAAGCGCAGTGGAACGAAATATACCATAAATAAATTAGCATCTGATGAATTTTCGGCATTAAATTGCTCGTATTGTTTCTGACCAGAGGATCCATCACATCCTCATTTAGAAATTAATGTAAGGCTGCCATTACCAATTTTTTTTTAAATGATCAGTTTCAAGCGTATTTAGCAATCTTTCTGCAGTATGTTCAAGGAGATCTTGCAATTTATTTCTGCTGATGTTGAAGTGACACGAATAGCAGATTGTGAAGGTAAGAATTCTTTTTTGGCAGAAACTAAATATCGATACTCTGGAAAAATCCCACAATTCTTTTCATTGGTTCGCTTCCGCAATTCCTTATATTGATTTTTTGTCAATTTCAAATCCAAAAATAGGGCGAACGCTTCTTCCGGCGTAAATTTCTTATCTTCAATTGGTGTAGGAATGCTTTTCCAAATCCTCTTTGTGCGCCTTGGGCTCGCTTCTACTATTTTTTCAATTATTCCAATTTTATTTTTTTTATTTTGGGTTGGTTGAATAATTCCTTAATAATTCTTTGAGAAATTTCTTCATTGATATTCTCCAGCTTGCGCCTTCGAGACCTTTCACTACATCCGTCAATTGGTTTTGCTGGTCGACGCTTTTTTCCACTTTCGTTGGCAGTTGTAGATGCACTCCCAAAAATAAGTTCCTTTATAAACCAGTCTTGGTAACTTTTGTACATCTTTGCCTTGCTGTGAGAGCATTCAATGTACCGTCTTTTCAAATTCGATGCAAAATTAGTAATTTTTCCTTTGTGCATTTCAATGTCATCTAGGTTACAATTCTTAAAGAAGTCGTTGCTCACTATGTGCAAAATTACATCGTCTACATCATTTCGTTGAAAATAAATATCTGCCAGATCTCTGTAACAGTACTTAGCCATTGCACAAATTGTAATGACTAATAATTGTGGAAACATTATTATAAATACTCTTTCTTGCAATTATGTAAAATACAAATTTTTATCTTTTATTACCACTTTTAGAAGCATGAAAAACCCACACCCTAACCCCTTTTAAAAGGTGAAGCATACCTGCTCATATCTTAAAGGGCTATGTCACAACAGTTTTTTTTTTACCATTTACCTGTTATTTAAATTATTTCCCATTTTGTCAGGTATTCAAACTATATAACTCTAATTCAGACTATTAATGTTTTTGAAAGATACCTATGTAAATGTACCTGTAACACTTAAGCGCATTATATCTCAACCCTTTTTTATAAGTATATAACAACTCCTGACAACTCTACCGACACGCAAAATAATACACCGCGGTGCACCGGTACGACCAACTTTTGTATTCATAACACTCAGACGGACGGACGGACATCGTTTAATCAACTCAGAAAGTATTTTTGAGTCGATCCGTATAATAAAAGATGGGCAAAGGTCCAATATTTTTGGCAGTTACAAACATCACCTCAAACTTAATATATCCTAACCACATAGTGGACAACTTTTGTATTCATAAATTTTGCAGAAAATATCTAACCTTGGGTCAGAAAAATTGTTCTGGTACACACGGGCGGAAACTGGTGGGTATATAATGGGGTATATTAGTATAGGGGAGGGTTCGGACTATAGAAGAGTGCAAGACTTTTTCTGACTGCTTTTGACTGGCAGGAGTTATGGCCTATTAAGTAGGAGATTTTCGGAAAATTTGGACCTTTCTTAAATATTTTTTTTTTAATTTCGGAATGACTCAGTGATTTTACATTTTTAACATAAATAGCATGGAAGCCCCAAAATTATACAAAATTTATTTCACTTCAAAATCTTTTAAATCAAAAAAGTAACAGTCATTCAAAAATAAAAATTTACAAAGAAATTTTTAATTTTAGCAAACTACTGAGAAATCCCATTTTCGAAGACCCTGTTCGCTGTGATATAGTTGAGATAGAGTCATAATTTTTTGGCTCCCGAGGTTTTCTAGTATTTAGTTACTTTCAAATGAATAACATAACTTTAAAATCGGTAACAAAAAAAAAATGATTTTTGGCCGCCTTCTCAAAATATGGTCCACTGTGGGCCGTTACTTTGAACCTATTGTCCTGATATTGTTAAATAAAAATTCATACCATTAATTTGACACGGATTCATTAGAAATATGATATGATATTGAAGGATACAATATTAAAGGGCTATTATTTTCATCGTATGGTCCTTATATGGCTAATAAAAAGGTACAACATTGCAAAAGTTCTTTCTTGCAGTTAGTGCGGATCAAGAAATGATAAGCTATAAGTGCAGTTTACTTCATTATGTCTCTACTATTAGAGATACATATGTCATCGAGAGCGTGTGTAATAAAAATCACTTTGGCTGAGAATGTATGATTGTCAAAGGGTTAAAACCCCCAAACAGTATGAGTGCTGTCGCTTTTAATTTATTTATCTCGGTTTTGCATGGTACAAGACTTAAAATCTTATTATTATCGCACAGAATCATTACATTGTACATAATTGAAATTTGAAAACCGTATAAAGATATTACAATTGAAAAATAAAAAATAAAAATAAACTTTATAAAGATAATACAATAATACAATAAAAAGTTTGCAAAAATAAAAACGAACAATTAATAATGAATATGAATATACATAAATCAAATGAAATGAAATGAGAAGTTATATATGTGTGCGTAAATTTAATTATAATATTGAAAAATAGCTTTTTTGAATTGCAAGGCGCTGCGTAGTGATTGTATATTTAATGGCAGCATGTTCCAAAGACGAATTGCAAAGACATAAAAATGGTGTTCCGAAAAAGAGGTTCTGTATCTAATTTGATGGTATTTTTCCTGCCTTATTACAAAAGGGCCTAAAGGAAATTTTAACATTCTTAATAAATATCGGGCATAGCATCTTGGGCTTGGGGTAAATACCAGAGGCATGGAGGAGGGCGAAAGTGGTGTACATACCCAAAGTGGGGAAGAAAGGCACTGCACATCCAAAATCCTTCAGACCAATAAGCTTAACATCTTTCATGTTGAAGACACTTGAAAAAGCAGTGGACAACTATCTCAGATGTAGGATTTTACAACAGATGCCTTTGCATTCAAACCAGCATGCGTATAGAGCGGGTAGATCAACAGAGACCGCTCTTACCAACCTAGTGGGAACTATTCAAAAATCACTAGATGAGAAGGAAATAGCCATTCATGCCTTCCTAGACATAGAAGGAGCCTTTGATAACACTTCACATGATGTAATAGAAAATACATTAAACCGAAGAGGAGTAGATTTAGTGACATCAAGATGGATGGTAGAAGTTCTCAACACAAGATCAGCAGAAACATCAGCAGAAGGGGAAACCATAGCCGTCAACACAACCAGAGGATGTCCACAGGGAGGGGTTCTTTCGCCTCTAATGTGGAGTTTGGTTGTTGACGAACTTCTAATGGAACTGTCGGAAGCAGGTATAGAATGTCAAGGCTACGCGGACGATATAGTCATAATAGAAAGAGGCCAATTCGAGGATACCCTTTGTGACATTGTCCAAAGAAGGCTGAGAATTATCAATCAATGGTGTAGGGCAACATGACTGAACATCAATCCGACAAAGACCAATATTGTACCATTTACCAGGAGAAGAAAACTTCCAAGATGCAAGGCAATTCAAATTCTAGGAGAAGTCATCGAACCAAAGATAGAGGTTAAATGTCTGGGCATAGTACTAGACAGTAAGTTGACATGGAAGACACATGTCAACCATATCACAGAGAAAGCCAAGCGTGCTACAATGATATGTAGAAGGGTAGCGGGTTGAACGTGGGGATGTAAACCCAGCATCCTGTACTGGATGTACTCCATGATGTTCCGTTCAATCGTGACCTATGGAGTTATTGCGTGTGCCAAAAGGACGGAGTTAAAATCAACTCAAATGGACTTAAGTAGGATACAAAGACTAGCGTGTATTGGGATAACGGGTGCAATGAGGACGTGCCAACCGGCATCACTTGAAGTACTCTTGGATCAAAGCCCACTACATATAGTGGTGCAAAAGAATGCCCTGGCAAGGGCAATCAGGATAATGGGGGAAAAACCTATAACCAGGCTTTATGCAGGGCAATGGAACCGAATAAGTCAAGTTAAAGATTATTCCCTCCTAGATTTTCCAATGGGCAGGACTGAGGAGAAATACGATTTGAAGATAAATTTTGTCACAAAAGTTAGTAATAAAAAGGAATGGAGTACTTTGAGTACAGCATATTCTGTAAAGGAGGATACGATCAAATGGTGCACGGACGGGCCAAAGACCGGAAATGGGACAGGGGCGGAAGTCTTTGGGCCTAGTACCAAATACTACGAATCAATGGGAATACACACGAGTATTTTCCAGGCGGAAATTTATGCCATCGATAGATGTGCACAGATTAACTTAAATAGAAAGTACAAAAGACGGAACATAACCATATTATCAGATAGTCAAGCTGCTATTCGAGCACTAGGCTCCTATGTAGTAAATTCTAAGCTAGTATGTGACTGTCTGCAGAGACTGAATGAGCTAGGCAGACACAATAAAGTCAGCCTTTGTTGGGTGCCGGGGCATATTGGGATCCAAGGAAAAGAACAAGCAGATGAGCTTGCCAGAAAGGGAGCTTTCACAAAGCTAATGGGGCCGGAACCGTTCTGTGGAATAGGAAAAGGGGTATGGGATGGCGTACTCAGAGAATATGAGAATCGTACTAAACAGGAGCTTTTCCCGAGCCACCTAGGCTAAAGGCAATCAAACCTCTTGTTAGGTAACTACAACAGTAAGAGATTTGACTCATGTATCGGAATATCAAAGAACGGACTGAGAATACTAACCGGGATTTTAACTGGTCACTGTAGGCTCAGGGAGCATCTGAGCAAGTTAGGACTTGAAGCGAACCCCATGTGCAGATTGTGCGATGAGAAGGCAGAATCGGCGGAGCAGATACTGGGGGATTGTGGAGCTTTAATGGATAAGAGGAAAAAGCACCTGGGTTCTTATCAAATACCAGGGAGCGAAATAAAATCACTGGAACCGACCAACATCCTCGAATTTCTAAGGATTTCAGGGTTGGGTGAGATTTTATAGGGTCAAACTATTAGCAGAGGGCAGTACAATAGATCTTTGGTCGTGGTACTTTCGTCACCTCTTTTTTATACAATTATTATTATTATCTAATTTGTATCATTTCATTAGAGCGGCTAGAGGGAGTAGGGATTAATCTCTTATTTAGGTACCCTGGCTCATGCGTAAAAATATTTTTTTGCATGAGTATCAATGTTTTTATTTTTAAAGGATCATCTATATTGACTCCATAAAGGCTTTTGGAGTATGCTGAAATATGATCATATTTTCTTAGTTTGGAGACGTATCTTAATATTGCGTTGTAAGTTCCGATAAGTTTTTTTCTACATGTAGAATCCAGGTTTGCAAATATTTCACAACCATACAGTACAGTGGGGATGAGATATGTTTTCGCAAGTAGTATTCGTATGTTCAGTGGGGTTAAGTGTTGGGTTGTCCATAGTGTACATAACATAGAGAAAGTTTTCCCAGATGCGGTATTCATATGATCAGACCAGGTGAGAGTAATATTAAGAATTGGTTCATTATTTTCAGTTGTAGCTTTTTTTTTTGGACAATCTGTATGGAATAAAGGAGAGAATCATTGGAAATATTCCTCTGAGCCAATTTTTGTGTTTTTTCGTAACTCCCATTTCGTTGGGTCATCTCTGTGCTCTTTTAATAAATATACAAAACCGTGGATACGTTCAGCTATTTAAATTTAAATTTAACTGCGACTCTCTGAAAACTAAATTTTCCGATCATGGAGATAATGGAAAACTCTGTAGAGAATGACTTTACTATATTTTGCTTGTTGTAAGTGGTTTCTTTATCCATATAAATTTAATTTTTTATGAAATGTAACTCACTTCTAGACTACAAATACCTTGGAGAATGACCACCATATTAATGTTCATTCCGAAACAGTTCGAAGTGTTTTGAGAAAAAGCGGGTTTCATAGCCAAGTACCGAGAAAAAAATCATTTGTAAGTGAAATAAAATAAAATCGACTGGAATTCGCACAGCAGCATGCGGACAAATCAACAGATTTCTGGGCGAATGTGATATTTAGCGTTGGGAGTAAGTTTAATTTATTCGGTTGTGATGACAGGCAAAAAATTTTGCGCAAGCCTAATGAGGAGCTGCAACCACAAAACCTTATTCCAACTGTGAAGCTTGGCGGTGGTTCGGACATGGTATGGGTTTATATGTCGGCGAATGCAGTTGCAAAACTGCAATTTGTGGAAACAAATAGTTTGAAAGAATCCGCAAGCAAGTTGGGTCTCAGTGGCACATGGTATTTCCAATATGACAATGACCCAAAGCACATCTATACATATTGTCAAGGAATGGTTGTTTTAGAACGTACTAAAACAACTCCATTCGCCTCCCCAATTACCAGACCTGATCCCCATAGGGCATTTGTGGGATGAATTTGAACGTCGCATACGTAAAAAATATATACGAATAAACAGGAACTTAAGGATGGCCTGGAGCGTGAATGGAGCCAAATACCGGCTAAAACAACAACAAACCTCGTATTTTCCATGAACAAGCGGTTGAAGGCAGTAGTTGTGGCGAAGAGAGATCCAAACAAATACTAACTAAATCGTACATAAACTGTAAATATTTATTTGAATTAAATTTCGTTTTAGGATACGTATAATTATCTCTGGTACGAAATTGTGTCTTTTTTAATGTTTAAGAATTTTATGTTATATTTAAATGAAGAAATAAATATTTGTGTTAATATATATTATTTTGATATATTAATTTTTTTATAAACACCCAATTTTCAGCGAAACACAGAATTTTTGAGGGGTGCGTACAATTATCAGTGCGACTGTACATGAAAATCTCATTTTAATTTGTTTCATATATATTATCTATGTCCATTTTACGGTTGCGAACTTTTTGCCAGTTGCGATAAGCAGAGTAGACAGAAAATGTACGTGGTATTTAATAATATTGTGCGTTATGTACATATATGGACTACTAAACTTTATGGTATTAGCGATGATAATCTTTAAAAATTAGAGTTCTACTATTCATGCATAAAATTATATATACCTGCCAGCTAAAACATCTTTATGAACGTCTTAATTTCTCGAGACCTAATAGGGGCAGAAGACTTATATCCTTTAGACATAATAGCCTATTTTCTGAGTGGCAATTCTTCATACATGCAATCTTTCTTTGGAACTTAATTCCACATAGCTCTCAAACTATAAGTAACGCACTTCGGTTAAAAAAAAACATTTTTAATTATTTTTCACAATAAATTTTGTATTATCAATTAAATAACTAGAATATTGTTGTTTTTTGTTTGTTTTTTTTTAAATTGTTAAATGGATGTAATTAAAAATATATTTTAAGTAATATTGTATGAGCGTTTTATCAGTTTCATACTGTAATATTAGATATACATAAATAAGTCTTGTGTGTGAAACATCAAATATTAATAAATAAATAAAAATAAATAATTTGCTATGTTCATCTGATTATTTTTGGATAATTTTTTAAATATAGGGTATCGTATAGTCAGTCTAAGTCCACCATAACTTTCTCACTAGTCAGTTAACTGTTCGTTTCTGATGTTGTCATTCTTTGGCCCTTTTAGTTATTTATCCAACTCCGTTCCTATCCGTTGAGCTCATATGTTGTGCTTTTGGTAGTTGCCCAGGTTACTTGAAAGTAACCACAAGTTTGTTTTATTTATTTTTTGTTCATTTGTATAAAAGTAAGCAATAAATACAAATTGGTTGCTTAGTTACCCATTCTTATAATTCTCGTATGTTCTCCAATTACACTACAGGCTCTTCTATGCATTTGGTAGAAAAAAGACCTCTATAAAACCATAACATATGACTTTAAGCTCATGTGGTTTGGCATAAATTTAGTAGTCTTGAAATAAATAATTTGTACACACTCTGTTTAAATAAAGTAATTTAAGTCATGATATCGCATCTGTACCTCTAAAGTGAGTCAATTAAAAATTTTTCAATTTTCACTTTTTGCAAAAAAACGATACACAGTGGTCATATCTAACCCCTGTAAAAATTTCACATCTGTTTTTCTAGTCTTTCGCAAAAAAAAAAATACAGTTGTAACCCTCTTTCTGTTATATGAGTAACTTCTTTAGAATCCACTAAAAAGACACATTTTGAGTTGCACCCAAAAAACTTGTTATTTTTGATGATCAGTGAAAAAAAACAAAAACAACTACTATTCTATACTTATTATTCGCAATTCTTTACAATGAAACAACTGTTTTTAAATTTTATAGTAAATATTAAAAAAAACCGTTTTTTGCCTCTACTGAATATTTGTAAATTTTGAGTTGACTCTCTTTAGAGGTACAAGTGCTATATATATGGAATAATAGGATAGTGAAAGTCTTAAACTTTTTGGAAATAGTTGTGCCAAAAATGGACGGAGTGAGATCATTGGGCTTGAAACCTTCCATACAAATTAAAATATCTGAAGTGATATATTGCTTATAGCTCTGAAACTTTGTGCATGTTTGCATGTTCTTAAAGTGAGAAGGCGTGGCAGTAAAAGTTAGGAGCAGACTGGAGGCCACTGCACTTTCTACACAATTTCACTGATTACTGACTTGCTGATTCGCTAAATGTGTAACGAATTACGAAAAAATTTTTTTTAAATTATACGGAAATTCGATTGTTTTTAATTTAAGCAAAATTAAAAAAAAAAATTTCCAATTCTTAAAGTCGCAAAATAGTAAGGTTGTAACAGCGCTAAAATGCGAATTTACAAAAATGCAAAGTCCCAAAATCATAAAAACGCAAAATTGATACATGATTTGTTGTTCGACTTATCGTGGTTGGTACCGAATTTGAATTTAAGTTAATGAAAAGGGCCAAAATTCCGAAATCCAATTATATGGATACTATTCCCAGCGCTATAGCAGGGCTCCCAGAGCTATAGCAGAACTGCACGCAAAATGCGCCGCATGTATCATATATCATTTTGTTCGTCTCCTCATAAATAATCTATTGATATAATTTGTTGTTCAACTCATCGTGGTTGGAACCGAATTTGAATTTAAGTTAATGAAAAGGCCAAAATTCCGAAATCCAATTTTATGGACACTATTCCCAGAGCTATAGCGCCGAATGTATCATATATCATTTTGTTCGTCTTTTCAAAACACAAAAACCCCAAAACACTCAATCGCAAAAAGGCTACACAGCAAGATCGTAAATATCTTAAATCGTAAACAAAAACACTTTGGCAAAAAGTCGCAAATAAATATCTTAAAAACGCAAAAACCAAAATGGTAAACACACAAAACCGTAACACTTTTCAATTCGTAAAAATGCAAAAACCCAATAACGTACAATGGCAAAAATATAAAATCATAAAAATGGTAGAACGCAAAGTCGCTAAAGCCTAAAACGTTAAATTGCAAATTCGCAAAATCTCACAAATAAACAAAAATCGCAAAAGCGGTAACACAAGGTTGCAAAAATGCTAAATCAAAAAATTGGACAAACGTAAAATCGAAAAATAGTAAAATCGAAAAACGAAAAATCGCAAAATTTTTAAAATGCAAATAGGCAAAATTGCAGTAATCTCAATATTATAAAAACGCAAAATCGGAAAAAATTGAAAAAAGTTTTGAAAATTAGATTATTATTAAATTTTAAGTGCTACTCGTGTTTAACGGGCGCCTAAGTTGCTAGATGTAACGCATTAGAATATTAAAATTTGGACCACTATGATAGCACCATCCTTGGAGCGTTATGTGATTCGTTATTAATGAAATAGTTGAATCAAAATAACGCAGTTTTCGACAAATACAAAGTGGATATGATATATGTATATTACTTCTGCAATTAAAACATAGAGAGATAGAAGTACAAAAGTTATTAATTTCGTAGTTTGTAATAAAGCTCAACTGGTCACCTTTTTGAAAAGCTTTATTCTTAAGAGCTTTTTTATAACCAATAATGGTTGTAAAATTTACTTATTCAACTTGAATTGTATTTTAGCTGGTCTAATTAAAATAACTGTGTAACACTAATGCCGTTTTCTTTTCTGACAAAAAATGTCGCATTTTATTTGCACTTTTTTCGAAAAGTGTAATGTTTTATATATTCTAAATTAAGAGTAACCTAATTTTATACATCAATCGAATGGTTTCAAAGTGCTGTGTTCAGAAGATGCAAAAATTTTTCATTATTATCCTCTTTGCAGTAATGGGATGAAAATATTCAAAAAAGAGGAACAATGTGGAAATATTCTCACACTATGACCTGAAAGAAGTCAATGGCTACAATTTTTTGCGATTTACGAGTGCTCGACTTTCAGACCTTTCGATTGATATATAAAATAAGGTTGTTTTTAATTTAGAATATATAAAAAAATTCACTTTTCGAAAAAATTGCAAATAAAATGCAACATTTTTTGTCAAAAAAGAAAACGGCATAAGTGATGTAGTTGAAAGTTTCAACGAAATTAAATCGAACAATGATATTACCAAAAATTGTCCGTTTTATAATGTACTTTTTTAACTCCGTAATTACTACTAGCATATTTCCGTTGCAATGAAAACATGCCAAATTATATCAATGCCTAAAAGGGCAATGAATGACGCCAGATTGCAATTCTTCCATATCTTTCAAAAGTTTTCGAGCATCTTTTACACAAAAGAAGTGTTTAACTATTTAGTTTTAATTTAATTAATTTAATATTTGTTTTGTTGATTTAATTTCCACCCATTTTTAATTGTTGTATAACTATAATTCAATCTTGATTTCAATTAAACCTATTTTATTATTTTTTTATATAGTGATCAAAATTTTAAATTTTACTTGTAAATGTTTTTGCTCATTACTATTACTCCTCTTTTTCTCTAATCATAAGACTATAAGTCTTGTTGTATAGGAATTCAAAATAAATAAAAAAAATTAAATAATAAATAAATAAATAAATAAATAAATAAATAAATAAGTAAATAAATAAATAAATAAGTAAATAAATAAATAAATAAATAAATAAATAAATAAGTAAATAAATAAATAAATAAATAAATAAATAAATAAATAAATAAATAAATAAATAAATAAATAAATAAATAAATAAATAAATAAATAAATAAATAAATAAATGAATAAATAAATAAATAAATAAATAAATAAATAAATAACTAAATAAATAATAAATAAATAAACAACAACAACTTACTTACAGAGCGTCAGTTCGGTTTCTGACCCCAACTTTGGTGTATAACAGCTTTATCTGATGTAGTTGAGGAGATAAGAAGCAACATGGATGATGGAAAAATATCGCTTTTGGTTTAATAGGCCACTCAAAAGCAACTGATACAATACATCACTCAATTTTATGCCAAAACTGACAAAGTTTTTTGCTTTACAGCGATAGCAATTAGACCAATGTCGTCATACCTCACAAAAAGATCCCAATATGTTGGTTAGGGTAGTTCTATCTCTAATACCCTGGAAGTTATAAAACGGGTACCACATGGCTCAGTACTTGGGCCACTACTATATTCTATATATGCCAATGCTCTTTCACAACAAATCAAGTTCTCTAAAATTCAGATGTACGTTGATATTATATAAGTGTTTCCAAGGAATTAAATCACGATCTCAAACAAATTCTTAATTGGGATACAGCAAATGGTCTACGACTTAATCCAAATAAATCAAATAGTATTAGTATAAAGAAGTAAATGATGCATTTCGAGAAGGAGATAAATGACTTCCTCAGAGGCTCTAAAATTGACATCGTGGGTTCTGTAAAAAATCTCGGTGTTATCTTTAGTGGTACCTAACCTGGTCAGATCATGTTAGTCAATACTGTGGCAAAATTTATAATATGTTAAGGACTTTACTCCACCAAACATAAGATTGCTGATTGATAAAACATTTCTATTACTAACTTTGCTATATTCATCTGAGGTTTTCACAGGTTGCAACTCTAAATATAACAGCAAAGTAAACGAAACCTTCAGCAACATTATTCGCTATATCTTTGGTTTAAGAAAACTTGATCATGTATCCCAATTCCCGTGCCATGTTTTACACATGTCTTTTTATATCTACCTTAAATTCAATAATATTACATTCCTACATAAAATTATTACGACAAAAGCACCATTGTAATAAATTAATGTTTTTCTTTTTAATTAAAATGGACAAAAAAAAACTCTAATGAAGTCAACAATAAATATTGACGAAACAGTGGTATAAATTATTTATTTTTTTTATTTTTTTATTTATTTTATTTATTAATTTATTTCGAATTCCCATACAACAAGACATAAAATCTTATAATTAAAGTACTGGATTAGTACTAGGTACATAGTAGTAAGGAAATTTAACATTGTGTATAATAACAATTAAAAATAATAAAAAATATAACAAAATAAAATAATAATAAAAAAGTTTAATATAAAAATTATTTATTTGTGGCGCCTAGGCGCCCGTTTATTATGACTTTAACAAACAAATTTTTTTTCCCATTTCAAAATTTTCCTATATTTTATATATTTAAAAAAAATTAATTTTAATGTTTTTAAAATTTTAAAAAAAAAAAAAAAAAATCGGAAAACAGTTGTAAAAAATACAAACCAAAAACTTCGATTTTTAAAAGTTAATAATAATAATTAATTGCATAGTTCTTTTTTGAAGACATGAATTCACGTTATAGCATAACATTTAAAGAATCTTTGAAAAAATTTTCAACTAAAAATTTTAATAAATAAGTCCGTGACAGCCAATATCCTGAGGCGTTGTTGTTTTGCGGTGAACATCATAACTCGTTACCGGACCATGTGAAAAAAAAATCGTAATGCGTTTAAAAGGTGACATGTTTCCTGAAGTAGTGACGAAGAGTTTTTCAATTTTTTTTTTCAGCATTTTGAAGTGAAAAACGATTTTTGCTATACAAATTCGGGAATTTGTTGCTAAAAAAATGAGGAGAAAATGGAATTAAAAACAAACTTCGTGGTTACCTGATGATTTTTTGTAGATATAGTGTCTAAAATTTCAAAAGAATCGGTCAAGAAGATGTTCACGGACTTCGAATATTTAGTTGCGAGAAAATCGGTTTAAAGTTTTTTAAAAACTGATTTGTATACTATATACCGTATGAGGCCGGTCGCTGGAAACGCTGTATCTTTTTAAGTTTTGCTCTGATTTACTTAAAATTTTGACACAACACTCTCGACATGTTGTGCATTCAGGAAGAGATATGCAAAGAAAGGTTTTAAAACCTACCACCCCTTAAGGAAATGCAAACACCAATACACCAATGTACACAAAAAAGGAAAAAATATTTCATATTTCATCATACATGTAAACTGAAAAAAAAAGAGAATTACATTTTTTTCAAAGTTATCTATAAATCTAAAAAAGATAAAATAAAAAATGCGCGCGTATTAGTTTTACTTAAAAAAAAAATCGCTTTTAATTCTTCCATGATAATTTCAATAAATTATTCAAATTAAAATCTTAAATATACCTTTTTACGTAATTTATGTTTGTCCAAATTTTTTTAAAAGCATATTATGCAAAAATTAATATTATGAGTGAAAAAAAAATTATTTTCCCACCTCTCTTCTAAAATTACAATGGAATTTAATTATGCAAAGTTACAATAATTTAAATTTTAAACTTAATATTTTTCAAAGGCTTTTCAATACAGAGCTATAAACGAAATCATACGTTGGACAACAACAAAATCTACATTGAAGATCTCTTTTTTCTCAAATATTTATCAAAAAAAGCATGCTCTTTGGTAAGTGCTGGCCACCAATGAACTGAGCGAAAGTACTCTTAACAATACAAAACAATTTTGAGATGAAAAACAAAACAGACAAACGAATAAGTTTAGTAAGTGTTGCCAATTTTGACAACTTATCGTAATTTCGACGATTTTGCAATTTTGCCAATTTTGAGAACTTATTGTAATTTCGACGATTTTGCAATTTTGCCAATTTTGACAACTTATTGTAATTTCGACGATTTTTCAATTTGTTAAAATGATTTGTTAAATTTGAAAAAATGATGATTGAAGATTTAAAATTATTAGTAGTATAAAAATTACGATTTCAAGGGTTACCAATTAATGGCTTGTTTATCGAAAATTGATAGTTTTTGTTCAGTGTAAATGGAAATTACATAGTATGTATAGATTTAATTCTGGGTCAAATCGATTCAAAACGGAAATACCTTGAATAGCATCTGTATTTAAGATTTGAGTTTCAATTACGGCGATACTTTAAATCTATATTATATGTATCAGCTATAGATACATGTCAATCAAATTATTTAGTTGATTGGTGTGTTAAATTTTTTTCGTTGAAATTTCACCGCTAATACATTAGAAATAACCAATGCTGTAATAATATTCGTAATATGAATGATATAAATAAATTTGATTGTTTCCTTTTGTAATATTTTGTAGTTTTATTTTTATTTTCTTGACAATTTCTTGTTTTAAAAATTACGATTTTGGCGATTTAGTTTCCAAAATTGTCGATTTTCAGAATATTTTATTAGCAGCACTGGTTGGTAACATAGAAGAGAGAAAATTGTGTGTGGGTTTGTATAAAATGAGAAAGATTAAATTTTGTTTGTGTATTTCGCATAGCTTTGTAGGGAGTGCTATGTGTATTATTTCAGCGTTACAGAATCAGTCAGTCAGTCAGTGAGTCAGGGATCAGCGTAAATATATATAAGATTATTAAAAATTATACCAAGATTTTTTGTTGTTCTTACAATCTCAATTGCTTAACTGTTTAGTATAACTTCTGGTTCAAAAGTTGATTTCTTGGATTTTGGATTAATCACCAGACACTTAGATTTGCTGAGATTCAAGCAAAGGCCATTGGATGAAGCCCACATAAAAACACGGTGTAAATCCTCATTTAGTTTAATTAAGTAATCATCAGTTTTTTTGTTGTTATTACATATACATATATAATTGAACATCATCAGCATAGATATGAACACTGCTGTACATTAGTTGCTCTTGTAAATCGTTGACGTATATTGTAAAAAGTAGAGGACCAACGATTGATCCTTGAGGAACACCTTTCGATATTGGGAGTGGTCGTGATATTTTTTTTATTAGCAAAGACTGACTGTTTACGATCCAATAAGTAGGGTGCAATTAATCGAGTGGACGACAAAGAAAATTTAAACAAAGTTTGCAGTTTCATACATAGAATTCCATGATCAACCATGTCAAATGCCTTAGAGTGATCTAATAAAACAAGAAATGACATGAAACCAGCATCAATATTACTCCGTATTTCCTCCGTGACATCAATAAGCGCAGTTACGCAACTATGCTTAGGCCGAAAACCTGACTGTCTGCTTGTAAGTAAGCCATTTCTATTTATGTAATCGTACATTTGCTTATGTAGTAGCTTCTCAAATACTTTTGATAGAAATGGTAATATAGAAATAGGTCGGTACTCATTACTGGATTTTGGTGTAGGTATTATTTTAGCATACTTCCAGTTAGCAGGAAAAGTACTTTTAATTATGATATTGTTGAATATGAATGTGATATATGGTAACAACACAGGAAGAATAGCTTTTAAAAACTTTGGATGAATATTATCAAATCCTACAGCATTTGACTTAACAGCTAGGCAACTCCTTGATACATCATCTTGTGTTACACAATTAAAACTAAATAGTTGACTCTGCTCAGTGATAGGTTGATTAAAAAAATTACTATTCAAAGATACTGTAGGCAGTCGTGTGAAAGTTTCATTAAGTAATTCAACATCTATTTCCGTTGTATCTGTTATCCTTGGTTTTCCAATACCAATGTCACGTATATTTTTCCATGTTTTTTTGGAACCAATTGCAGAGTTGAAGACAGATGAATAGTATGTTGATTTAGCACTCTTAATAGCTCGGTTTACTTCTCTGCGTGCGTTACAATATTCTTCATGTAGTGAATCAGTTTTGAAACGTTTCCAACGACTATAAGCCCTATCTCTGTAAGCAATTGCAGATTTAATATTACCATTAAACCATGGTTTTAATTTAAAACTAGTTTTTACAGCTTTCAACGGAACCGACCTATTGAAAATTTGTTCAATTTTGTTTTCTAAGAAGTTAAGCTGACTTTCAGCAGATAGCATATAGTAAATTGAATTCCAATCAATATTTGCTAAATCAAAACCTCTGACAATATTATCCATATGTTTAGAGTCATAGTATGTGGCATCATTCATAATAAGTTGGATCTGGAAATCAAAGGTAAGAAAAATTAAGTCGTGCTTTGAAAAACAGGACGCTGAAATCTGATCATAGAGTAAAACTTTTCCTTTATCGCCAACAAATATTATATCCAATAGCGTGTTTGCTGTAGCTGAAAAATGGGTTGGAACTATTGTATTTGTTGGATAAAGTCTAACTGTTTCCATATTATTTACTAAAGAATTTTCCACTAGAAGATTTGAGTTGAAATCGCCACATATAACTATATCTTTAAATTTTACTGTTGCATTCTCCAAAGTTTTGGAAAAATTTTGCATATCAATATTGTGGTGAGGTCTGTATACACAACCCACAATAATTTTGTTTCCATGTCCTGAAATTTCTACAAAGAGATGTTCAATCTTTTCCATTGGCTTGGATTTACAATATAATTTACTATTTATTCCATTTCTAATATAAATAGCAACACCACCTGCATGAGTTACCCTATCACAGCGATATAATTTATAGTCTTGCAAATCAAAAATAGTATTAGGAATAAGCAGGTCAAACCACGTCTCAGATACACATACAACATCAACGCCTGAATTTTCAAATATAAAGGAAAACTCGTCCATCTTATTGTTTAGACTTTTCGCATTTATGTGACAAATATTTAAACCAGTTTTCTGCTTACAAATTATTCGAACCATATCAGAAGTAACATATTTGGAACTATACATTGAACTACCTGAACAATTTGTCATAAAAACAAAAAAGATTTTTAAAAAAACAACACATGCATATTTAAAAGGGCCAAGAATAAAACATATTAAATGACTGAAATTTTTCAAAAACATTCTGAAAATACATATTATGTAATAAAAATCTTTTATTAACATTTAAACTTTAGGTCAAAATTAACTCAAATAAATAAACTGCTAGAAACCACAAAAATATCTTTTCGAACGACTAAGGTTCGCAATATCTTCCAGAGGAAATCGAATAATTTAATTTAAACACTGGGACCATGCCTCCGAATGTCAACTTCATATTTGATCTATTCGTTTCTGCAAAATACTAGAACACAATAGGTTTTAGAAAATTACTATACCAATACTTTACATGCCTTTAATTGTAATTGTTTTTTAAAATGTTTTCAAATTGTTTTATATTTTTAAATCTAGATTAAGGGCCATTATTACAACTTGCCGTTAGTTAAAGCCAGGATTTTGTCTGCCCGATAAATAGCTTTGTATTATTACAACTTTAATTTTTTATTGTTATTACTATTAATAATAATACTTAATGGATAAAAAAGTAATAAATAAAGGTTTTATAATGTAAAGCCATTTATCGGTCCGACAAAATCCTGCCTTTAACTAACGGCAAGTTGTAATAATGGCCCTAAGAGTTAGTAATGCTAAATATGTCGAATAACTTATCTGATTCCATTACTGTAATTTATAGGATACTGTGTCTTCTTGTAATGGAAAATCGAATTTAATAAAAAAATACAAATACAAATGCAAATAATTGAAGTTATGGAAGCTAAAAATACAATCTGACAAATAATTATATGTGCAAGGTATTATATTGATTTGGTGGTAAGTAAAAAAAAATATTTTTTCATATTTGTTTTATATTTTAGTATGCATTAATGTGTGCTTCAAAATCATAAAAAAAAATATTCTGAATTTTATTTTTTAAAACAGAAAAAAAAGGTAAACAAAAATACTTCATAGAAAATAGTTATATGTGCATAAAACAAAATTAATATTTATTGTATATATCTAACATTATATTTAAATAATTAATATTATATTGTGTTGCCCTTGTGTACCAAAACTTGTTGTAGCCTACGCGGCATAGAACCCACCAAGTTTCTTAAAGTGCCAATATCAATTTTCTCCCATTCTGCCAATTGTGCTACTTTAAAGTCTTTAAGCGTCGTGTATTGCTTTGACTTTGAAAAGATCTTAGAAGAAAGGATCCCCCAGAGGTCTTCAATTGGGTTCAGATCCGGACTTACGGCTGGCCCTTCCAATACCGGTATTTTGTGTGCATTAAACAAGTTTTTTGTAAAGCGAGCCACATGGATCGGAGCGTTGTCTTGTTGGAACGTCTCCATATAGTTCGGCGGCAAAGTCTATTAAATTGTTCTCCAACAAGTCAACATATATTTTTGCATTCATTTTAATGGAGACGAAGCATATTTGAGACTTTCTCGTGCTCCCAATGCAGCCCAAACTATGAGAGATCCACCACCGTGGTTGCGCTTGTAGCACGTTTGGCGAGGGTGTCTTCGATATCTCCAATATTTGTGGTGACCATCAGGGCCGTCCAAATTAAACTTTTTCTAGTCACTAAATATGACGGTTTGAAATTCCTGCTCCCAAAATTTGTATTTATCAGCAAATGCAATACGGGCATTTTTATGGCGCAGAGCTAAGTGTGGTTTGGCAATTTTGCTTTCAAAACTTAGACCTATTTCGTCCTTTAGCAGTTGCTGGACATGCTGCCTTGTAACCCCTAGGCCTAGTTCCACCTTTAGATTTCTTTCTTTGTTATATTTTTGTAATTAGAAATGCATTTTAATATAATTTTTCACAACGTTTCGTAGATTTTTTGTCCACTTTTTCAAGGAATTGTAAATTCAATTAAATCAAAAATTATCAGCTGTCAAATTATTTACATTAAAATTAATACATTTCAAATCAAAATATAATATTTAAAATAAAATAAGAATTTTTTCCATTTGATGTTAAAATTGAATCACAGAAAAAGTTTAAGACATACCCGTATAAAAACACAAATTGACATTTAAACACAACTTATCTAAATATCACGGTTTTATTTAATCGCAAGCTATAGCTTGAGCTAATGTTATTAATGTCTTCTTTTAAGTTTATTATTTTGTTTATCTTTTGTTGTATTCTTAGGCTTTCAATAGCGTATCTCTTTCTTTCCATATTTTCCTTATCTAATATTCTGACTCTTATTTCTTTTTTGTAATGTCCATTTTATGTTCTCCCATTCTGGTTCCAAAAGCTCCCTTCTTCGTGACTGTGGATATTAGTTCACAGCTTTCATTGCATTGAATTTCGTAAACAATATTGCTTTGTTGTCCTTTTTCAATTGGCGCCTTTGTATTACAAAAAATTGTACTCAATGTTTTATTTGGTTTGTAAGCAAGGCTTATGTTCTCTGTTTCTATTGTTGTCTGTCCTAATTGTTGTTGTCTGTGAATCCAGGAATATATTTTACTCAGCAAAACTGTTTCGTTTTCATTCGAATTGTGGGTTTTGTTGTGGTTAGTATTTTTATGTTTAATTTTTATTGTTCCGGTTTCTATCAATTTATACAAGTATAGCCCAACACTCGAAATTCGAGTGCAAATTCTAGGAAATGTATTTTTTCATTAAATTTTTGTCTTCCAATATCTTTTAATCCATATATATATATATATATATATATATATATAATATATATATAAAATTTGTGAATAATTGAATTAGCCTAAAGGTATGTTAATCAATTTTAGCAATTCATAGTTCAACACAGAGGTCTGATATATAATTTAAATCATTCGCATTAACAGGGTGTAACGAATAATTATAAGTATTTTGTTTCATTTAATTTAATATATTTTTAAGACAGATTTACAATAAATTTTATCAATTTCAACTTCTCCTCCATGAAAACTATAACTGTGCCAATTTTCACATTCCTCCGTGCCCACATATTGCTTAAAAAGGGAACTAATAATTTTCCTTTACGTATTAATATGTATATATAATGGGTTTTAATAGAAAACTGTTGATTTTAGTATTTAATTATTTTTTGTCTGTTTTTGGTGTAATATTGTTCGCCACGTGTATTGAAAACTCTTGTTATAAATTCTTCACTTGTGTTTATTATCTGAATTTTTTGTTACGTCGAATGGAAATTCATTCATTGTCCTTTGCACACCAATCAAAACAAATTTTATTTTGCATGCGGTTGAGTTTTATATCTAGGTATGGAATTTCTCTGTTACACTCTAACTCCATTGATGGAGATTGAATATTGGGGTGATAATTACTGAGAGTTGATAAGATTTTATATATGTCGTTTAAGTTGATGATCGCTGATATGTCATCTACATACTTAATTATGTATTTTATACAAATGTTTATATTTTTTAAGTCATTGATTGCATTGCCAAGTAAACTTATCCTCATATTTAAAATAATTGTTTTCATTGAGGCAGAATTTTAATGAATGTAGAAATTTTGACCTAGAAAATTGGGTGAAGTTTAGTATGTTGTTCCATATGTTCATAATATTTTTGATGGCCATATGAAGTAGAATATTTGTCAACAATGACATTACGTCAAAGGATACTAATATTGTTTTACTTCTAAAGAGTTTTTTACATTGTAAGTTTTACAAATTATATATTTGAAAATAGAATCAATAAACTTAAATAATTGAGAGCACGGGACCTGCACTGATGATACTATTGGTCTAAGAAGGATTTCAGTTTTGTGCAAAACCTCAAAACGGTTAAATTTTAAAATGGCAAAATTAGGAGATGTAAAATCGCAAAAAAGAATTATCGCAAAATTACAAGATAACAAATTCTAAAATGTCACAAACAATAAATTGCAAAAAAAAACAAGTTAACAAACAATAAATGCAAAAATGCGAAATCGGAAAAAAGCAACATCGCAAAGACGCTCAAATACGGATTCACTTAATTTTAGGAACACAGAATCACATTAGCTAATAATTAAATTTTGTTATAAATCAATCAAAAAAATAGATATTCTTTTAATAGAAAACAAGTAAGAAATTATAGGTGGTCTAGACCGACTATACAATACCATACACCATGGCTTATAGACCCTATCTCTTCGGTCTAACTAAGTGGATATAGAAAATAAGCATAAAACAAATTTGAGTGGCATGTTATTAATTTTTTGGCTGCAGACATGAAAAAGTTTATATCGGAATCTATATTTATATGGGGACTAGGTCGAAATATGGAGCGATCCTGACCATATTTGGTAAAGTCACTTATATTTTGAAAAAATATATGCAAACCAAATTTGAGAAAAAGCTATGCAATATTTTTGCTTTTTGATAGATTTAAGCAAAAATCGGGAAGCAGCTTTATATGGGGGCTACGACAAAGAATATGGAGTTTATTTTTGAGCAGTTTAAGTCAATTTCATACGAATCATTTGTATGGGGACTAGGTCTGAACATTGACCGAATTTCACCAATTTCAATAGCGTTCATCCTATCGCCGATCGAAGCTTATATATCGAATTTTATTAAAACATATTCATATTTGCGACCTGTAGTTTGATTAGAAAGTTTACATGGACACACAGACGGACAGACGGACAGACGGACGGACGGTCATCGCTAAGTCGACTCAGAAAGTGATTTTGAGTCAATCGCCATAAAAAAGATGGGTCTAGGTCAAATATTTTTGGCAGTTACAAACAGCAGCACAAAGTCATTATACTCAAACCACATAGTGGTATATGTTGTAACTAAGAAATTGAAAACTTTAAAAAATAATTTGTACATACAGTTTATAATTTTAAAACATCACTAGAACAGATACATATTTCTTAACAGAAAACTAAATAATCAGAAAGTCACTTGAATAAGCGTCATATAGCAAATAAAATTATTAAAATTTTACCCCCTCTTAACTAAATATTTCTAAGGTTGCCTGATCGAAATGCAAAAGATTTTATTAATTTTTAATTAGTATTTCATCCATATTAAATTAAAGTGTTTTTTACTTTGCAGCGGCCGCCTTGGCGTGTTAAAATGAACTAGTTTGCAGATTCTTATGGAAATTTAAGATGTTATTAATAATTTATTTTAAATACAAAGAAAATAAACTGCCGTAAAGACTAAAATAAAATGTACAGCTTTTATTTGTGTAAAATTTGTAATTTGAAATCAAATCTTCTCAAAAAAGTTTCCTTAATTATTTTTGAAATCTTTCGTTTAACTCATACTCTCTGTCTGTCTGCCTGGCCGCCTGTCTGCCTGTCTTTCTGCAAAGGGGCAACCCCATTCCCCTCATCCAATTGATCTGAAACTTGGCCCACAGTCTTGTTATGACTATAGATTAATTTTATAGTCAATCATAGTCACTCACCGTCACGGAGTGATTTGAAACCCATTTCCACTTATACGATGAAACTGAAACTTGGTCGATAGACTTGCTGTAAAAAAAGATTAACTTTGTCATTGTCACGCACGGTCACGCATAGTCACGCACAGTCACGGAGAGATTAAAACCTCACTTGTCCTCATCCAATATATCTGAAACTTTGTCCATAGACTGGTTGTGGCCAACGGTTAATTTTAAGATAGTCAGACACAGTCACGCACAGTCACGCACAGTCCCGGTGTGATTTAAACCCCATTTCCCCTCACCCGATCGATCTGAAACTTTGTCCATAGACTTGCTGTGGCCAACGATTAATTTTAAAATAGTCATGCAAAGTCACGCACAGTCACGGAAAGATTCAAAACTTATATGTATAAGTTAAGAAAGAGTTTTAATAAAAACTTTGTTTTTATGGGTTAGATTATTTATTAACTCTTTATCTGCTTTTATAAATTTGTTTTTTGTTTTTCTTTTAATTTTGATAATATCTTTCAATATATTTTTTTGTTTAATTACATTGTAGTCTCCTTTGTTTATAATTTTAAAAATAAATTGAACTTTCTAAAAATACAATCGCTTTTTCAAGTTTTAAAGCAAAATATGAATTTAAAATATAATAGAATTTTCTCATGTTTTTTTCCAAAAGTGGGGATGTGTTCTTAAGTTATTTCAAGCAAATATCTTTAACTACTTTACTTTCAGATGGTTTATACTGTTCTCAGTTTTTTAAACAAACTATTTTCTAACTTTATTCCAAAAACTTGTCATAAGTGATAAAAACCCATATTAATTCCACCAGGAAAAATTCATGTCGTAAAGGGATAAACAATCCCTTGCTTTAATAACCACTATACAACACAATCTTTTCGAGTTCCATACATAATTTTCAATTCCGGTAGTACAATTACTTATCAATTGATTTCGTTGGTCCAACAACATGGTACGATGCGTATCTGCTTTAAATACTTTTTTGAATTTCGATAGACCACGACAGAATGAAGTGAGATCTCATCAATGGTTCTTGAGCAGAGTTCAGAAAAAAACACACACTGAATAAAAAACTCGTACATATATGTAAACAAACATAACTTAGACCAACACACACATATTTTTATTTTCAGTTATATTTTAAGTCGTGTTTAAAATATAACTGAACTCGAACCTGTTTATTGTACATGTTCTGTGTTTTTTTCACTACACGTACCAGAACATGAACTTCAAATAAAGCAACACTCAAAAATGTGTGCTTTATGTGTGATTGAAACAAAAAGTATGTGATACAAAAATGTTCGTGTAAATAACGAAATATTAAAACGAACACAGTCATGGTTGAGTTGGGCACCGTAGAAAATTTAGAAACGCACATAATTGATATGAAAATAAAGATATGTGTTGGCTGCTTTTGAACAGAACATTGTGTGTTTCATGTGTGTATTTTCTGAACCTTGTTCTTGAGTTATAGCTGAAAAGCTAAACACACAAACATCAACATAATATAGGTTTGGCCGGAGATCGCCAAACTTTTTGAAGGTTTTACTATACTCGCCTAAACTTTTACCCTGACGTGAAATGTTTCTTCCCCAGATAATGAGCCCGAAAAAGTCCCACAGTGTTATTAGCTCCAGGTATTAAATAAATTTATTTTGCGCCGTATGCGGGATATATTAATATATTATTTAAGTTAATCATACGTAACCTGTATTGAAATTTGTTTCTTTTATCAATATTTGACCACTATGTGTTCAGGGTATAATTACTATGTGCTGATATTTGTAACTAACAAAAAAATTTGACCTAGAACCATATTTTATTATACCCATCGGCTCAGAATCACTTTCCGAGTCGATTTAGCTATGTCCGTCCGTCTGCCCGTCTGTATGTGAGTCCATAAACACCTTGTAATCAAAGTACAGGTCGCAAATATGAATATGTATATCTTGAGGAAATTTTGTACATTAGCTTATGAGATGGATTTAAAATGCCATAATATCCACATTTTTATATAGATCTCGGTCAAATTGGGTTTGTGTATGTTTTTTACATCCAAAAATAAAGTCTATGGCACATAGCCAGCATATGAAGCTCATTCCCGATCTTAAATCTATATATTGCACAGATTTTCCTCAGGATCGGTCTTTTTCGACATACTCAGTCCACATACAGAGATAGGCTCCTATATGAACGCTTTCGTATCCGAAGGCAAAAGAAATTAATAACAATGCCAATTATATTTGTTTTATGCTTATTTTCAATAACCAATTAGTTGTACCCAAGAGATAGGGTCTCAAAACGCATATTATAGGGTATCGTATAGTCGGTCTAGATCATAAATTTTTTTATACCTGTTATTCCCAAAAACTTAAGGATTTTATTTAAATTATTATTATAATAATTATGTATTTGCCAGTCACAATACAACTTAATTTTGAAATGTATTTGGTTTTTTGTTTCATTTCTTTATTTGCAAGTTTTATATACTGGCCATGGCGGACTTCTTCAACGAACTTTTATACCCACATGTCTCTCTATAGACGCCACTGTACATATGGTATATATCATAGACTATATATCTTCTTGATTCTTATAAAAGGAGAGGTCGATCTGGTAGTCTCCGTCCGTCTGTCTATCTGTCTGTTGAAAACATTCTCCTTTCTGCAATAGTTCGATTGGGTCGCCATAATGTACTGCTATTCGGTATTGAATTTGGAGCCTCCAGACCAAAAAGATGAGGAAAAAAGTAGTAAAATGTAAAGATGCTCCGATAAAATTTCATATAAATAACTAAAAATAGTGAAAAATTTTTATACATAAAAAACTTGTGCATATATGTAGACATGTTTGTATAAGCGATGCATACACATTTTTGCTTGTTTGTTTTGCATGTGGAAAAAACAACAACAAGAAAAAAATGTATATGCATCGCTAATAAATAAACAGACAAAAAGGTAATAGCATGTATTTACATTTAAAAATCGCTTTCAATAAAAAAACACCAAAATACCTGACATTTTTGTTAAGTATCTTATTAATTTTAAACATCATTGTACAAAATCTAGGCACTGTAATATGAAGTCTATCCTTTTTTGTCTCTTCGTGTTGATAACCTTGGAGTATATCAAAGATTCAGCACACGCGAAGTTTTACTCTTGCTTCTTTCTTTTTTTTTTCTATTTAAGTTAAATACCAAGTTAAGATACATGTCTCTCTCTAAACATTCTTTATAGATATATAAACTACTTAGCAAAAAAAGCTTTATAAACGAATGATAACAAAGTTGGTAAAACTTTTTATCTTTTGTTGTTGTACGATGATGACAGGAAGATGTAGACTAATTTTATTCAAAAAGTTGTTTATTATCGTTGGATGAAAATTGAAAAAATGGATGAGGTGCGTTAATATTTATTGCTATTTCGTTTGAAAGGTTAATTCTGCGATAATTCTCGGAAAATTACCAATAACTTATAAAATTTTACAGACATTATATTCGTTAAAATTGTTATACCTTCCATCGCAGTGTGTAATAATTAGAAAAAAAAAGTTGGACCCCATAAAATATACATATTTGTGATGCTCATAACAAGCGGAGTTGATATATCGATGCCCGCCTGTCCGTCTATCCGTCTGTGGAAATCACGATGACGGCTTCAATCGGGCAGCTAGGGTTCTCGTTGGCATAAAAAGTAATTCACTAATATCCTGAGAAGTTTGCTGTTAGAACTGTCCAAATCGGTTGAAATTAGGTCCCAAGAATTGAATGAAGAAATAGAAAATGTCGTGAAAAAATATGATATGTCTATGTGGTTCTTGTCATGATCACGCCCTCAATAATACAACTGAAAATCGGTTTAATAGGTTCCGAGAAATCACTGAAGAAGTAAAAAAAAATAAAAAATATATGTTTTTGTATTGTTCTTGTTGTTATTCTACATGTTGTATTGTTGTCATAACTGGACTTTTTGTTTTTGTGGTCGTTGTGGTAATATTATAATAAAAACTAACACTTTGTACATTTTTTTTATCAACTCCGGTAGAAAAATTTTAAAGTTTACATTATTTATTTAAAGAGAAACATAACAACAACTTTTGATGTTGTATTTTTTGTGTTTAATACTTACATATACATACACGTATATATTAAATAATAAAACAAGTAAGAAAATTATAGTCGGTCTAGACCGACTATACGATACCCTATACCATGCTTTTAGAAACCCTATCTCTTAGGCCCAACTAACTGGACATAGAAAATAAGCAAAAACCAAATTTGAGTGGAATTTTTATTAATTTTTTTGGCTGCAGATATGAAAAAGTTCATATCGGATGCTATATCTATATGGGGACTAGGTCCAAAAATGTACCGATCCTGATTATGTTTGGTAAAGTCTCTTGTATTTTGCAAAAATATATACAAACAAAATTTGAGAAGAATCAGTGCAATATTTTTGTTTTTTAATAGAATTAAGTGAAAATCGGAAAGCAGCTCTATATGGGGCCAAAGGGATCATTTTTGGACTACTCATTAATGGATGTAATGAACGCATATAAACCGAATTTGAGTAAGATCTATATGACATTTTGGATCTTATGACAATTTATGTCGATTTCATAGGGGTAATTTTTTTTGGGTCTAGGTCTGAACATGGACCGATTCCCACCAATTTCAATAGCGTTCATCCCATGGCCCATAGAAGCTTATATACCAAATTTCATCAAAATATATTCATATTTGCGACCTGCAGTTTGATTACAAAGTTTACATGGACACACAGACGGACGGACGGACGGACGGACGGACGGACGGACGGACATTGTTAAATCAACTCAGAAAGTGATTCTGATTCGATCGGTATAATTAAAGATGGGTCTATATCAAATATTTTTGGTTGTTACAAACAGCAGCACAAAGTCATTATACACAAACCACATAGTGGTATAGGGTATAATTATATACATATACCTATTCTTTATAGTTATGTATATTCATAATAACCGCATGTTAGAAATAAATTGGTATATTATTTTATTTATATAAAATTCTCCAATATGTATTTTGTTTTAGGGAAAATACATTTCTTTTGTATTAACAAACAGTCACTTCATTTTGCTCAGCGTTGCTATGCCACAGTAGATGGCGCAACAATTTTTGTTCTAATTAGCTTTGCAATAGTAATTTCTATTTTAAGAGCTGTACGCAGCTTGTTAAGGAATCTTAACAGAAAATTTTCATATATTTCTTAAAGAAAAAAAAGCACAAAAGTACCTTTCAGTGCAACGCTAGAAATCAGCAGTTTTCTGTCAATTATTAAGAATTGTGAAATTGAAAACAAACCAATTCTTCGGTTCTGCTTTATTTGGCCTGCTAAATGCTTTTTAAGCTCAGTATCAAAATTACCCATCCGTTTCATGTTTTTTTTTTGCCGAATTTTGTTCGTTTTTTCCCAGGTTTGCAACTGAAAAATAACTTTTATTTTTTTTAGCATATTACATTTTGTTTATGCTTACCTCTCCTGTCAAAATTCCTTTCAGAAAGAACGAAAAATTTGATATTCCTGCTCAAAACCTGGGTTGCCTAACTTCATTTACGTCAAAAAAAAGTAGTAAAAACAATACTACTTTTTTAAAAAGCTGCGGACTATCAACAGAAATTATTTGACAGAAAAATTTCTTAAGCATTTCTGAAGCGTTTTTTTATGAAGTTTTTGATTCCTTAGCAAGCTGCGTACAGGCCTTTAACGTGAATGTCAACATCTTCAATTAGATATCAAATACAACAATGTTAAGAGTATACACAGAGCCGGTCTTTTATTTCATACGTTTTTTATACCCTATACCACTATGTGGTTTGGGTATAATGACTTTGTGCTGCTGTTTGTAACAACCAAAAATATTTGACCTACACCCATCTTTAATTATACCGATCGAATCAGAATCACTATCTGATTCGATTTAACGATGTCCGTCCATCCGTCCGTCCGTCCGTCCGTCTGTGTGTCCATGTAAAGCTTGTAATCAAACTGCAGGTCGCGAATATGAATAAATTTTGATGAAATTTGGTATTTGATCTTCTATCGGCTGTGGGATGAATGCTGTTGAAACTGGTGAGAATCTGTCCATGTTCAGACCTAGCCCCCATACAAAAGACCCCTATGAAATCAACATATATTGCCATAAGATCCAAATTATCATACAAATCTTAGTCAAATTTGGTTTGTATTTATATATTACATCCATTAATCAGTAGTCCAAAAACGATCCCTATTGGACAACTCTTAGTCATAGGCCCCATATAGAGCTGCTTCCCGATCTTCACTTAAATCTATCAAAAAAGAAAAATATTGCACTGGTTCTTCTCAAATTTTGTTTGTATATATTCTTGCAAAATGCAAGAGACTTTACCAAATATGGTCAGGAGCGGTCCATTTTTGGGCCTAGTCCCCATATAGATATAGCATCCGATATGAACTTTTTCATATTTGCAGCCGAAAAATATTAATAAAAATCCCACTCAAATTTGGTTTATGCTTATTTTCTATATCCTGTTAGTTGGGCCTGAGAGATAGGGTCTATAAACGCATGGTATAGGGTATCGTATAGTCGGTCTTCACCGACTATAATTTTCTTACTTGTTCTTTTAGAAATATGACCATAAGTTTGGCATATTAACTTTTTGTTGTGTTTACAAAATAGAGTTACCGAGTTCATCAATGAGTTTCTTTTGCTTTCAAAAGAGTTCTACATAGTTATATAAAATTATTATTCTGCTTTACCTACCAAATATCTGAGAGCGATTAAAAATAATTTCTAAAATTTTTTTATAATTATTAAAGCATTACTATTGACATAAATGCAAGATTACACCTTTTAAATTTTCCATTCGAATTTAAGAAAATATCAATTCTAAAAATTGGAATTCAGATTTAAAATTATAAATTAGAAAATATCAATTGAATTTTAGAAAATCATATTAAAGTGTCGGAAATAATAACTTGAAATTTAGAAGACATCAATTGAATTTTTAAAATATAAATTTATTATTTAAACACAAATTGAAGTTCAAAAAAATCAAATATGTTTATATTTAAAAAATTAATAAAATTTAAAAAAATATTGTGCTTCAGGAGACATTAATAGCTTTTCAGGGTAAGAAAACATTAATTTAAATTCAATGAAGTTTAGAAAACCTGAAATGATATTTAAGAATTGCGAACATAAAAATTGTTACATATATAAAGCGCAATTTGATGAGAATGTTATTTATATATTATTTTTCACAATTTTTCTGGATGAGAGTTTGAAGTTTTTCAGAAAATAAAGATAAGTTATTTATTTAAAATTTTTGGGACATTTGGTTTTTTGCGTTTGGCATCCCTAATTTTAACCATTGTTCATGATGACTTCAAAATTTGACATCAAGGTATGCAAAGTGCAACCCAAAAATTGAAGTTCGATAATAATTCCCAGGCAATAGTATTTGGAGTCATGTAAATTAAAATATATTTTGTAAACTTGATTTTATTCAAAATCAAAAGTTGATATCACTGGGTTAGATTTTGTATTGTATTGTTTTATTTTGTGTTACCACAAAATTTAATAGCGAAAACACCTTTTTAATAGGTAAAAAAAATAATTCTCTATGTTTTCCAAATATGGCAATATTTTACCAAAAAATTTAGAGAGCTTTATGGACCAACTCTTGAAATAAACAAAAATCATCATCGGATCAACCCAAAGATAATCTAAAAATTAAAAAAAATATCGAAGCGAAATAACGCAGTGTATGCAGATCTTAAATTTACATCGTTGTCATGCACCTAACATAATATATATGTATATATAAGACATAGTGTATCTGAATCATTAAGTTGGAGGAAAACGTAATTATTCCGAAAAAAATACAAAAAAGATTGTCTTCAAAGAGAATATACTGATGGACTTATGAAGAAACTACCACGTGGCGCAAAATTCACTTTGCGCATCATCATATTATATGATCCTTGGTAAAAGCACAAAACAAAGAGTTTCAAATGTCTTCTACAATGGGATATTTTGTGCATAGTTGTAACTTTGATAGAATAAAGGCAAATCATTTTTTTATATTTGCATGCTCAATTTCAGTGTTCTAAACAAGTACAAAGAATATATATGAAAGCGTATTGATTAATTTTAGAGTAAAATTGGATTATTGAGTAGACTTGTGAAGTCCCTCAGTTTGTAACATAAATATAAGCAATACTTCAAAAAAGGTAGTCAAAATATAAATATATAAAAACACAAAATTTTTTTATTCCACTACTCCGTGAAATCACTATATCAAACAAACTAGAAGTACAATCAAATCATTTTTAACAAAACTCTCTAATTCTGCGATTCTGGCTCACTTACAACACATAGTTTTCCGGCTCGATATGGCTTTTTCAAGTACCATTTTACGGTATAATATATTTTTTTTAGATTTTTACAATCGACATGAAAAGTCTGACAGAACTCTTGTTTTATTGTGTTTTCATCCCTTATAGTTTAAAAGATATTTTCTTTCAAAAATAAAAATTTATATTTATCAGCAAATTTATTTTTTTTTCCGAAAATACCGACTTCATTAAAAATGGTAAATTTTTTGAAAAATTTTCATCAATAGCAATGGTTAGGAATCATCTTAAAAAAGTTCAAGTTACGGCTGCGACTCCAACAGCTGATATTTTTAAAGTTCGACTCTGAATCCGATTCCAACTCCGACTTCGATGTCAAATGTTTATGGATATATATATATATATATATATATATATAAACAGTGATAATTATGCTGTGGGTAATTGATGCAAGTGAAATATTTTTGAAATATTTTATATATTTTTGTTAATTCCCTTAATAACACACTGCTGCAAAAAACACTTTTTGCCAGAACTTGAAAAGCGACCTAGTGAGGATTATTGGCCCAGGTGAGTACATATAAAAACCGTTTTCAAAGATTTTGAAACACCCTCAAAATTTTGACTGATTTTGAAAAAACTGTTTTAGGGTAGGTCGTAGTACTTTAGTACTAGTTCCAAAAAGTTACTGTAAAATTATAACAAACAAAACACTTTGCATAATTAATTTGATCAATTTGTTTGTTTAGTTAATTGTATTTTTTTATTCATATTTTTTTTTGGCGCTGGGCGAGAAAATACTAAAAAAGATGTTAATAAAAAGTTTAATAAACCATGGTTTTAGGTTTTTTAAGAACTAAATTTTCTTTATACATTGGTATAATTTTTGTAAGCTTCAATATAAAAATAAGCGACGAAAAGCTATTAAGATCAAAACAGTTGATAAATTTTGCTATTTTTTTTTTAGATATTCTTCAGAAAAACGATACTCGTAACTTGCAAATGTATCAAAAAATGCAGGTAATTTTAAAGTGTAATCAGTTTTCTTCCCAAAGCCGTTAAAAAAATTAAAATCGGACAAAAACTGACTTGCTTACAGTTCGGTAAGTTGACGGACATCACTGAAAATGCTTTTTTTAGAATAACTTCTGAATTGGATGGTGATTCTGAAATTTTTTGTCACACTCTACTCACGCTAGGTCGTTTTCCAAGTTTTTTTTTTTCACTATAGCACCGTGTAATAAACAAAATGCTATAGTATCGGAAACTTTAAAAGCAAAACTTAATATGGTAAATCTTTGACCCAATTTTATATTATTTAATTTGAACACTTATTCACAGTTATCTGTAATATATTATGTCGCCAATTCCGAAGAACTTTTATTTAGGAAAATACTTAAAATTTTTTTTTGCATTCTTCATGCACGTGCAATATCGAGGAATTTTTTAGTTGAAGTAGCGAGTTTTTGTGGGGACTCTGACAGATTCTTCGCACCCCAATGACGTGGTCAGGAGTGTTTATTTCGCGAAGAAAATAAAAATCGTACGCTTCGTTTATATATTTGTAAAGAAGATTCGTCGAAACGATTTTGATCGAAATAATTTGGTGAGTTTCTTCTAATTTTTATACCCTATACCACTATCTGGTTTGGTTATAATGACTTTCTGCTGCTGTTTGTAACAACCAAAAATATTTGACCTAGATCCATCTTTAATTATACCGATCGAATCAGAATCACTTTCTGAGTTGATTTAACAATGTCCGTCCGTCCGTCCGTCCGTCTGTGTGTCAATGTAAACCTTGTAATCAAACTGCAGGTCGCAAATATGAATATATTTTGATGAAATTTGGTATATAAGCTTTTATGAGCCATGGGATGAACACTGTTGAAATTGGTGAGAATCGGTCCATGTTCAGACCTAGCCCCCATACAAATTACCCGTATGAAATCGACATAAACTGCCATAAGATCCAAATTGTCATATAGATCTTACTCGAATTGGGTTTGTATGCGTTCATTACATCCATTAATGAGTAGTCCAAAAATGATCCCTTTAACCCCACATAGAGCTGCTTCCCGATCTTCACTTAAATCTATTAAAAAACAAAAATATTGCACGGATTCTTCTCAAATTTTGTTTGTATATATTTTTCCAAAATACAAGAGACTTTACCAAACATGATCAGGATCGGTCCATTTTTGGACCTAGTCCCTATATAGATATAGCATCCGATATTAACTTTTTCATATCTGCAGCCAAAAAAATTAATAAAAATCCCACTCAAATTTGGTTTTTGCTTATTTTCTATGTCCAGTTAGTTGGGCCTAACGGATAGGGTTTCTAAACGCATGGTATAGGGTATCGTATAGTCGGTCTAGACCGACTATAATTTTCTTACTTGTTTTTTTGTACTTGCTGTAGATTTTGTTAAAGGGAATTCTTGAACGAAAGATATTTGATACTTCAAGATAGGGTGCTGTTCCCGCGATTTAATGTAGTTATTAATTGTTAACATATAATTGAAAAATAGCCAACTTACCAATTTTTAAACTCTTTCTTTTAACTCATACTCTCTGTCTGTGTGTCTGTCTGTCTTGGGGCAACCCCATTCCCCCTTCTCCAATTGATCTGAAACTTGGCTCATAGTCTTGTTATGATACTAGATTAATTTTGGGGTAGTCACGCACAGTCACGCATAGTCAAGCACTGTTACGGAGTGATCTAAATGTCATTTCCCCTCATCCGATCGATGTGAAACTTGGTCCGCACACTTGCTGTGAAAAAAGATTAACTGCACATCGACGCATGGTCACGCACAGTCCCTGAGAGATTTAAAATGGATTTCCCTTTATCCACTCAATCTGAAACTTGGTCGATATACTTCCTGTAAAGAAAGATAAACTTCGACATAGTCATGGAATAGTTTAAAACCCATTTCCCCTTAACCGATCGATCTGAATCTTGGTCGATAGACTGGCTGTGAAAAAATATTAACTTCGACATAGTCACGCCCAGTCACGCGTATTCACTCACAGTCACGGGGAGATTTAAACCTCACTTCCCCTCATCCGATCGATCTGAAACTTTGTCCATAAGCTTATTGTGGCCAAAGACTAATTTTGAGATAGTCACACACAGTCACGCATAGCCACGCACAGTCACGGAGTGATTTATATCCCATTTCCCCTCATCAGGTCGATCTGAGTTGTTATCCATAGACTTGTTATTGTCAAAGATTAATTTTAAGATAGTTACGCAAAGTCGCGCACTGTCACGGAGAGATTCAAAACTCATATGCATAAAGAAAGAAAGTGTTTTAATAAAAACTTTTTTTAACAAAAAACAACTTACATTTCAGTGCATCTACAAAAGGAAAAACAAAAACATAAAACGTAGTTGCATTTAAACTATATAATTTTTCTTCTACAAAAGAAAAATTGTGACTAATTTTCGTACTAAAAATTTCAAATTTTAATTAAGTAATTTAATAAAAGAAATATCTGTTTAAAATGTAATAAATGAAATAGAAAAAATCAAAAAACCTTTGTTTTTTTAAATAAAAATTTGGAAATCTCTCGAGAAACTCAAAACCTTGCAAAAGAGATACATCTATCTACATCTCAACATTGGGCACAATATATTTAATAGCTTTATAGTTGTTTCCTAAATTAAAATTGATATACAAAACAACTACAAGAAAACCATCTTATATGAATGACATTAGACAATTAAGATTTAAATTATTCCACTGATATATTGTGTTAGAATATTTAAATATTACTTTGCCTAATCTATTTCTTATGTTTTTGCATAACATTTGTGCAATGTAAAATTTTATATTCAATTACGGAATTCATGTATTCTTAACACTCTAGTGGTTTAATAGTATGTTGGAAATTAACATGATATAAAGACACACACACATATAAACTTAAACTGTCATGTTTCTATGATAACTGCATTAAGGGCATACATGAAAGTATATTTAAATTATTGATGTATTTTATATCAAAAATATTTCCTATTCATCCTCATAATGTAATTGAATCTTTTAAGTTCATATATGTTTATTTTGTATACTTATTTTTTAAATGTCGTATATTATTTCTATTATTATTTTCAAATGATGAAATATTTTGATTTCATTTCTAATAGTTTTCTATAATAATTTTATCTTTTTTTTGCTAAACTTTATTTTTCTGACATAACAAATTGTTCCCAGTGTGCTACTAAACATTGAATGTTAAGTTATTTTTCTTCTTTCCTACTATTGAAAAAATAATAATAATTGTGTAAGCCCTTCTGTAAAATGGTTTTTAGAAGTTAGAATTCAATTTTCTAAAGAAGATAAACTACTATAAATATAGTCTAAAAAAATAAGAAACTATAGAGAAATGTATGTATTTGTAATATTAATGGTGCCCCTAAGGTAACATACATAAGTTGCCACACCGAAGAAGTTTTAATAGTAGATAGTCTGACAATTCGAAAAAAAATATAGGAATTTTATATAAATTTTTTGAATTATGCTTAAAGTTAAGTTAGTCAGTTAGTTACAGTATGTGATGGAGTGTTTTTTTTTGTTTTTGGCAGAACAAAGAAAATTTATACGAGTATGGTCCTACAACTACCCGGCTTGATGCAAAAGATTCTGGCGGTTGTGTGAAAGAAATTGAAGTGGTGAAAATTAGAAACCTTATAAAACAGAAGATTTAGGTCTGAAACGTTATGGCTCATAGAAGTATGCTTGACTTGAAAGCTAATAGTTATTATTTTTTTGGCTTTGAACAAAACTTCCGGATTTTTTTGATTTCAAATAGGTTGATAGGAATAAAAACTGACTTTGGCATAAATTTATAGTGTTTTTTCCCGCCGGGAAATTCGAGTAGAAGGAAATGATATTTTTTTTAATATATCTACACGAGTTTTTATAACAAATCTTATCAATCGAATCTTCCAGTAAAAATAATTTATTCCAGTTTAATTTTATTGCTTATTATAGTTATAGAAATAATTTTTAATTTAAAACTGCATCAGCAATTGTTTGAAAGTAACACTCACTACACTTTTTTAATAAAAGGTACATCTTTAGAAATGACACTTTCTAAAGAAAAGACACTTTGTAAGGAGAAGGTACTCTTTCAAGATATGAAGACATATCAAATTTATTCGATGCTAGTTAGCATATTCACACTAAGACGTATGAGCAGGAATCATATATAGATAAGGATGTGCAAACTGCAATTGGATCATGAAAGCAAGATTGGCAGACCCCAGAATATTCAAAAATTTATGATTTTTGCATGTACGACATAAAAATTTGTATAAAGAATTTTAAGATGCAAGTTTTTACTTTGCAAAACACACACACACACACATTGGTACGCGAAATATGTTCACATTGATAATAAGCAAGATCATTCGAAAAAAAAATATTTTTCACCTGACAAAACGCACACATGGTTATGAAGCAAGAACATAAAAACCCAGTTAGCATTTAATGAAATTATGACACGGTTTTATGACTCGATCTTGAAATGATATTGTTAAAACAAGCTTTCAAATGCTGACTGGGTATACATATATTGGCACATAGTAAGAAACAACAAACGCACACACATAGTTAATATAAGAAAACAAAACAAATTCTAAAAGCGAAAAGCGAAAAAGTTGAAAAGTTTAAATTTTTGAACAGTTTCAGTTTTATCAGGTGAAGTTAATTTGAAAAATTTCATAAGACATTTGTTTTATGTGAAATGAAATTTGTCAAACATGGTTGAAAAAATATGTGAAATTGAAAACAAATTTAAAATCCAAATAAGGAAACGGAAATGTATAATTTTTTAAAAAATTTTATTTTATAAAAAAAATTTTTAATTTCAAAATATAAACAAAAAAAATTCAAAAACAAAGAAATAAAAAATTCAAAAATAAAAAGAAAACAATTCACAAACTTAATTAGAAATATAAATAAAAATTAAAAAAAAAAGTTTCAGATTGATTGGATGAGGGGAAATCCATTTTAAATCTCTCCGTGACTGTGCGTGACAATGCGTGACTAAGTCCAAGTTAATCTTTTTTTCACAGCAAGTTTCAGTTCGATCAAATGAGGGGAAATGATATTTAGATCACTCCGTGACTGTGCGTGACTATGCATGACTGTGCGCGACTACCCCAAAATTAATCTGTAGTTACAAAAAGACTATGGGGCAAGTTTCAGATCAATTGGATAAGTGGGAATGGGGTTGCCCAACGACAGACATAGAGATTGAGTTAAAAGAGAGTTTAAACAATTTTGTAAAAAAGTAACTTTTATAAAAAAACTTTTTTTAAAGTTCCTTTTTTGTTAAAAAATAACCTTTCCTTAAAAAAGTGAATTTTCTTTAAAAAGTAACTTTTGTTAAAAAGGTACGTTTTTTATAAAGGTATGTTTTCTTAAAAAGTACCTTTTATTAAAAAAGTACATTTTCTTAAAGTTCTTTTAATTAAAAAGTATATTTTCTTAAACCAAGTATATATTCTTAAAAAAATAGTCTTAAAAAATATATATTCTTAAAACGTATTTTTTTAAAGTGCCTTTTCTTAAAAAATTACCTTTTCTTAAAATAAGTATCTTTTCTTAAAAAAAAAAAAAAAATACAATTTCTTAAAAAAGCATATTAACAAAATAGCTTTTCTTAAAAAAGTATATTTTCTTAAAAAAAGTATATTCTGTTAAAAGAAGTAGCTGTTCTTAAAAAAATATATTTTATTAGAAAAGTACCTTTTGATAAGAAAGTACCTTTTCTTAAAAATTATATTATATAGTACTTATATAGTAGCCCTTTTCAGGGCTACAAAATATAAAAAGGCAGTTTTCGGGGCCACTACATAGATTCAAAGAGATATTTTTTTTGTTACTGCTTCTTTTTTTTAATTAAATAAATGAATTAATTTAAAAGCAAAAAGTTCCTTAATATAAATAAAAAACTTTGTGTACTCTTAAAAAAAATTTTATTTTTTATTCCAAATTATTTATTTATTTATTTATAATTACAATAATACAATTACAATAATTAATTTGGGATAAGGAGTACTAGCTGCAATGACTTTCGACTCTGAATATTTTCATTTTAAATGAGGTTTTGTAAACTATTTTCAAGTATGAATTTACAAATTAATATTATATTAATTTCACATATATTTTTTAGCATATCAGTGGGTTTGTTAGACCCGAAAATACTGATTCTGGATGAATTAAAGGCAGTGCATTCGTCTAGAATATGTTTAGCGTTAAGTTGTGTATTGCATGAAGTACACATAGGTGGAGTTGATTTTTCATAAATATATTTGTGTGAAAATTTGCAGTGCCCTACTCTAAGGCGTATAATAGTGCTAGTTTTCCGGGTAGATTGCTTTGATTCCCACTGGATTAAAAGTCTTATAATAATATTGATAGCTTAACCATTTTTGTGATTTTGAGTTATTCTAATAAGTTGAGATGGTGTTTAGTATGTCCCGAGGCTCCCAGGTGGGATATTTAAGAAGTGGTCGACGTTTGGGTTCTTCTGCCGCTGAGTCAGCATATTCGTTTCCGACTATACCTACATTATGTAATTTTATTTAAATTTTATTTTTTTGTTGAATAGATTTGTTTCTGATTTTATTTATTAATGGTGAATCGTGCACGGAATTTTTTGTGGCAAAAATAGAAGAGAGGCTGGCAGTGTATATTATATAATTCTGATCATTTTCTGAGGCAAATTCTATGGCTACGAGGATGGCTAAGGCTTCTGCTGTAAAATTGGAGCGGTAATCATTGACGAAACCAATATTAATGAGATCGCCATCTTGCTTTACTGTAGCAAAGGTGATGGAACCATTGGACTTAGATCAATCAGTGTACAATAAGTTCCAATTTTGGCCGGAAATGTTTAAGAATGTTTGCTTATAAACATCAGATGGAGTAGTGGACTTCGGAAAATCAACCATTGATAATAAAAAAGATGAGTTTTCAATCATCCATGATGGTTCTGGTTGTTGTTTTATATATATAGGGCGAATATCTAAGCTGATATTACGAGGTTTAGGTATACGTCTACTGCTTATAGTCTTAATGACCTCTTGATACAAAATTTGTTTCGGCAGATAAAAATTTTGGGTATAAGTTTGTACGTTGGATATATAGTTCGCTCCTTGATAGATGGCATTCCAGCTTCAGCTGAAATATTTGCGGTGGGACTGGTAGGGAATGCTGTAATGATACGGAACTATAATATATTGCTTATTTTGAAGAATTCCAGTTTCATATTTTCTCCTAAAAAATTTTTTCGATATTACGTTTTAAACTCTTTTTAGTAAATATTTGTCAACCCTGAAAATGGCTGCTTATCGTAACTTCTTCTTCATAACTGTGATCCATGCTCAATGCTATGCCAAATGAACATTGTGAGATCTGACACTCTTATTCATAAATGTGATCCATGTTCAAATGAACATTTAAGATCTGCCACTCTTGCATTATCAGTTTCATGATGACCAAATTATATTTTACACATTCTCATCTATATCCGATTCTTGGTATGAGTGGTAATTTTATGAAATTAAATATTAATCAAACGTAGTTAAATACTCACTGATTCTGTGATGAGCCCAACTATATACTTATTTAGATACTTATTTTTGAATAAATTGGCACAGTTTTTATCATACGTCGCGTATGATTAATATTCTATATGTTCTCAATATTATGTATACGTATATTGTTTAGTAATAGGGCCCATACACGACACCTGCATGCTGGCACAGTCAAGTGATTGTATAATCAAGATCGAAGCACACACAACACAAGCATGCTGTTGCAATCATCATTTCTTTGCAAATAGCGTGTTGAAAACATCGATACGGACCTTAAAAAATTGCTTGTTTTATTTTTTACATTTATTAACTAAATACATATCTTATTATTATATATTTAAATTATACAATATTAATTATTAAGTCTAAAAATAAATTTTTTATGTTCATCATAAAATTCGTTCATAAAATTCATCCATGCGCGATATTTGATCTTCAAAAATTCTATTGTAATGAGAAATATATATGATTGTGCAATCACAAAAATATAAAACTCATTTTGATTTTCTACAATCGGCTGGCACAATCACACCACATGCCCATACACGGTCAAACAGCTGGCGCAATCACTTGATTGCGCATGCATGCTGGTGTCGTGTATGGGCCCTATAAGGTATACGTATAACGATGATGCGCAAATTGCGGCCCGAGAGCTGTGTTTATTTGGCCCGCCAATGTTTCTTTCGAAATTAATAAAATATGTACATACATAAATAAGTACGTATCCAAAACAAATTCACCTAAAAATTATTTACAACTTTCAGTAAATAAAATTGCAAAAACAAATATGATTTGATTTAAACAAGTAATTTTTATTGTACATATTAGTAAATACATAAAAATTTCGACAGAAAAACCAAGATTTAAAAAAATTCATACTTGTTCGCAGATAGAATGCTTTGAGTCAATTTAAATTTGGCTGTTGCTTCGAAAAAATATTAGCTAAAATATCATTTATAATTTTATAATTGTCAGGCTGAAAGCTATGAGTGCGCAAACAAATTTATAAAGACAAATTTTGGAGGAGTAGAGAAAGTCTAAAAATGCATGAGCACATGCCTATGTATTTATTGAAAAAAATGTACAGGCCATTTGTTTGATATGTAATTTTACTATTTCTTCCTTAGAAGTTTGCAATCTAAAAAGCCATCACGAATCAGTACATACAAACTTTTCAAAAAAAAATCCTTTAAATGCGAAATATCGTACCGGATAAATATCGTACCGAATAAACCATCTAAAGTTGTCAACTGATCAACAATCTTCTGAAATTAAAAAAATTCACCGAACAAAGTAAATCTGAATTAGAAGCCAGTTTTATAATATCTTGAGACATTGCTGAAGCCAAGCGCCTTCATAAAATAATAAAATTGATACGATATCAACGCTTGATCCAAATAATGATAAATTGATAAAATCTATTTCTAATATTCCAACATCAAGAGATACGATATCTATCATTTAACAAAATCCGTATTCTCTGATATAAATGATTGTGTTGAGTTTAGTTTAGGATTTGATGAATCCACTAACGATACAGACCATCCCCAATTAGCAATATTTATTCAGTTTTTAAAAGAAGATGCTGTTGTACAAGAAGAGTTGCTAGATTTAATTGCTTTGAAAGATGCAAGACAGCACTTATTTCTCTCATTTCTTTACTGCCAATGCAAAAACTTGTTAAGAATGTTGCAAAAATGTCTGACTTCATTGCAGTACTTTGCATTCAACGCCATGAATATCTTATTGCAAAATTTTTTAATTTTGAAAATGTGTTTACTTCAGTGGTAAAAATCGTAAATTTTATAAAAACAATTCTGAAAACCACAGACAGTTTAGAAACTTTGGGTATGGAATTAAATTGAGATGAAAAGCCAACAGACTTATCATTTTACTGTTTATTCAGATGGCTTTAAACCAGTAATGTATTAATAAAGTTTGTCAATATGTTACATTTTATTACTAAATTTTTACAGTTAAAGTAAAAGGGCAATTCCTTATGTGACGGAATGACATTTTGAGTTGTAAAATTGAAGTTAAGGCTATTTTACAAAGCTATTTTCAATTGAAAATTCATTCTTTAGTTTGAAAATGATTGTTAATGATTAAGAGATTTAAAAAAAACTCTGAAACAATTTTTTCACTATTTTATTCTTTTAATTTTCAGTAATTTCTTATTGTGTGACGAAATGACATTTTTGCTTCCATGACTCTGTCCTGGTATTAAAACCTAGGAACTTTTGTCAATTAAGAAGCTAATCAGTTTTTAAACTAATGCATATTTTACATATGGTACATATATAAGCAACATAAAATTATAATTCAGAGCAACTTAGCTATGATAATGTTGAAGTTATTAACTGTCATTTGACATGAGGGAATGACTAAAGTTTCCTAAACATGTATTAAAAAAAATTTAGTAAACAAATAAATTTTATAATTATTGTATAATCTAGAATACTTGTAAGAAATTACATTATGTAACTTGGAACATATTTTAATATATTTTTAAACTTACTTCATATAAATGAAAAAAAAAATTTCTTCATCAAAGTTGACATTTTTATGGAATTGCCCAAAAGTCATATCTCCAGCTAAAGGGCTCTAAATGGCTTCAAGATTTACTATTTTTTACTGATGGATCACTTACGTTTTTAAAATAGATCTCTTCAAGGAAAAGGCAATCATATCAACTATTTATTTAATACTATTTTTCCATTTCAGAAAAAATTATAACTTTTTCAGAGAGATTTAATTGACAAATCATTTGCTTCTTTTCAACATCTTTAAAAATGTTGCCAACACCGTGAAACTCTTCCTGAATCAATTGAATCATACCTTTAAAAATTAAAGATATGAATTCAATTACATTTGTGTTACACTAGTAGTTAAAGTGGGCTTAAATGTTGCTAAAGTCATTCTTCTAATAAAGATGAAGGGGAAATGGAGTTGCTGGAATTACAATTTGATTTAAGCTTAGATATTGCACATAAATCTAAGACCTTATATCAATTTTGAAATATCCAAAACTAAAGATAGCATGGTTTATACCATGGTTTAAAGACCTTATCTCTTCAGTCCAACTAATTGGATATATAAAATAAGCATAACCCAAATTTGAGTGGCATTGTTATTAATTTTTTTGGCTGCAGATTTCAAAATGTTCATATCGGGTGCTATATTTACAGGTGGACTAGGTCAAAAAATGAACCGCTCTTGACCATATTTGCTAAAGTCACTTATATTTTAATAAAATATATACAAACCAAATTTGAGAAAAATTTGTGCAATTTTTTGTTTTTTGATATATTTAAGTGAAGATCGGCAAGCAGCTCTATATGGGACCTAAAATTAAGAATTGTCCTATAGTGATTATTTTTGGACTACTGATTTTCGGATATAATAAAGACATACAAACCCAATTTGACTGAGATCTATATGATAATTTGGATCTTATGGCAATTTATGTCGATTTCATAGGGGTCATTTATATGGGGATTAGGCCTGCACATGAACCGAATTTCACCAATTTCAATATCGCTAGTTCCATGGTCAATAAAAGCTTATATGCCGAATTTCATCAAAATATATATTCATATTTACGAACTGTAGCTTGATTACAAAGTTTACATGGACGCATAGACGGATGGACGAACGGACGGACGGACAGACGTACAGACGGACGGAAGGACATCGCTAAATTGACACAGAAAGTGATTCTGAGTCGATCGGTATAGTAAAAGATGGGTCTAGGTCAAAAATTTTTGGAAGTTACAAACAGCAGCACAAAGTCATTGTACCCAAACCCAGAGTTCAGAAAAAAACACACACTGAATAAAAAACTCGTACATATATGTAAACAAACATAACTTAGACCAACACACACATATTTTTATTTTCATATCAATTATGTTTGTTTTTAAATTTTCTACGGTGCCAAACACAATCATGACTTGTGTTCATTTTAATATTTCGTTATTTACACGAACATTTTTCTATCATGTATTTTTTGTTTCGATCACACATAAACCACACAGATTCGAGTGTTGGTTTTTTTTTGAAGTTCGTATTCTGGTACGTGTACTGAGAAAAAACAGAACATGTACAATAAACAGGTTCGAGTTCAGTTATATTTTAAATTCGTGTTCTGGCTCGTGTACTGCGAAAAATTGAAACATCAATTCGCGATCTGATACACCCCGATAAAAACGACGACAATTGTTTCAACCAAATTTATTAAAATTTTATTGACCCTATTTGTGACTTACGTTGCAAATTGTTTACAATTGTCAAATATTTTAAAATTTTATTGGCCATTTTTTTGTGATTTACGTTGAAATTATTTACAATTGTTTTTATTGACTGGTTTTTATTTTAATAAAAGATGGTAATAAAATACTTAAGATACAAAAACTATTTAGCATCATAAAAGTTACACTTGTTGGTTGTTAGGTTTTTTTACATTACCCACCCCTATTTTCGCAACCAATTAGTGTCATAGACGAAAAACCCAGGATCTTTTGCAAACATTTTTTGTTTGGTAACAAATAACTTTAGACACAAACAAATTTTGCATCATAAAAAACACAATTACTCACCCTTAATTTGCGAACCAATTGGTGTCAATGCACAATCCTTTTCTCAATGATTTTTTGGGATATTTTGCGTAAAAACTCAATGAGTGTCAATAAAAAAAACCCAAAAAAATATTTTCATATTTTATTGTCCCTTTTTTATGACTTACGTTACAATTGCTTGCAAGTGTTACAATTTCATGCAATTGATTTTGCAATAAATAGCGAGTGCGTGCGTCATTTATTCATTAAAAGTGGTTCAGTTTTCATTAGATCGTAATCTATAAGTGTACTGTGTTATTGTGTAAATTGGAAATATTTTGTGAAAATTAAAAAAAAATTGGAAAGCAATAACAGAAATAAGTTTTGCTATAAAAAATACGCAACTTTTAATAGCGAAACGAAAAAATTTACATGTCTGATTGAAACCTGCAAGAAAGATTTAAGTGTAGTGTGCAGTTTTTGTGTCTTAAGTATTTTATTACCATCTTTTATTAAAATAAAAACCAGTCAATAAAACAATTGTTAATAATTTCAACGTAAATCATATAAAAATGGCCGATAAAATTTTAAAATATTTGACAATTGTAAACAATTTGCAACGTAAGTCATAAGAAAGGGTCAATAAAATTTTAATAAATTTAATAATAATACGAACCTGTTTATTGTACATGTTCTATTTTTTCTTAGTACACGAGCCAGAACATGACATAAAATATAACTGAACTCGAACCTAATTATTGTACATGTTCTGTTTTTTCTTAGTACACGAGCCAGAACACGACTTAAAATATGACTGAACTCGAACCTGTTTATTCTACATGTTCTGTTTTTTCTCAGTACACGTACCAGAACACGAACTTCAAATAAAGAAACGCTCGAATTTGTGTGGTTTATGTGTGTTCGAAACAAAAAATACGTGACAGAAAAATGTTCGTGTAAATAACGAAATATTCAAACGAACACAGTCATGATTGTGTTGGGCACCGTAGAAAATTTAGAAACGCACATAATTGATATGAAATTAAAGATATGTGTTGACTGCTTTTGAACAGAACATTGTGTGTTACATGTGTGTATTTTCTGAACCTTGGCCAAACCACATAGTGGTAGAGGTGTATAATAGATGGCGTTTTCTTTTCTGGCAAAAATGTTACACTTTTTCCCACTTCGCATTTTTTTTTTTGTCTTTTTGTGTTCTTTTCTAAAAAAATGTCAACCTTGCGGAAGGGTAACGTGTTCTTTTCTAAAAATGTCGCACTCCAAATATGTGAAAAGGTGAATTTTTCGCACTTTAGAAAATCAGAGGAGGAGAATAACACTATGAAACAGCTGACATTTGTGTTGTTTATAAGTGTGTATTTATGTAGAGAAACAAGAAAAAAAAAATAAGGAAAAGTATAATTTTTATTGTTTTGTATAAAATGTATTATTAATATGGAAAATATGAATGTTCATTTACATTTATTTTTTTCTTTTTTGGTGTCCAAGAATGGAAATGTCAACAAAATCAGCTGTTTATTAAAAAATGTTGCAAAGTTGAAATTTTGTGTTCTATTCCGACCATTAAATATGCAACAACTTAAACGGGTGAACCAAACATTATAAAAATTTAACATTATAAAGTTTATAATTTTTTTCTGAAAAGAAAACAAAATTGTATTGAAAGAAAATGTAATAGCAAATAGTAATAAAAAACATTTAAAATTAAAAAAAAAAATAAAAATAAAAAGCACTAAAAATTCAAAAGAGCATTGAATTACTTCGTAGGAATATACATAAATTGAATTCTTTGATACTTCTAATAATGCTTTTAATAAATATGCCTAATAAATATAGGACATTAAAAAAAAAAAAACGAACGAAATTAGTTTCAAAAACAATGGCCTTCCAAAAATCCTTAACAGTCTGTGTGGCCCGCCAGTTAAAATCGTGAGCGCCCCTGATATACATGACATTTCTTAGTATGATACGAATAATTGGAGTATTCATTATTTAAAATCAATCAATATTAATCATATGTTACTTTAACAGAGAATAATATTTTTGTGCTATTATTATATTTATTCGATATAATAAAATATTTATTAAAATGTTATGCATCAACAAACTGTTACCTTTCACGGCAAAAAAAGGCAAATTGCTATTTTGAATTTTTTACAAATTTATATGAATTGCTTTTAAAAGTATAAATTTGTTTGCTAGCAATGGTTGCCCTTAGTAAACTCCAATTAGTATGCTGATAACAAATATAAACAAATTGTCAAAATTATTTATATTTTTCTATGGAATATTTTTTTAATAAAATATATATATATACTTGCTCCTTGCACGATGGTTTGAACTTTCTATTATATTTTTCAACTAAAAATTATAAGGATATATCCTTTTTGTTAGTAAACCATTATAAAGTTATTTGCCTAAAATTGCAATTGGTTTTGACACTTTTTAAAAACTGACTAGCTTCGGCTAAAAAAAACATTATTTGAAAGAGAAACTACAAAATTGTCAAATACAGTGATGGCTAATTAAAAGTTGAAGTGACGTTTTGTCATAAGATGTCTTAAATATCTAAAAAATGTATGCAAATGAAATTAGGGAACCTTTAATTAGTTGGATTTGTATGAAAACTAGTAACTTAAATTCATTTTAAGATTCATTTTAAAAATTTTATGGAAATTTTGTTTAAATTAAAATTAAATATTAAACATTTGAAATCTTTATTATTTATTTAGTGATTTATCTCTGTGTTATCTAATTTGAAAATATACTGTAATTTGAAATCCATTTATACTATCACTATTTCATGTTTACTATTATTGCGCTTCACCAAAAGAAACTATTTATATTTCATTATACCATAAACCACTATGTGGTTTGGGTATAATGACTTTGTGCTGCTGTTTGTAACAACCAAAAATATTTGACCTAGACCCATCTTTAATTATACCAATCGAATCAGAATCACTTTCTGAGTTGATTTAACAATGTCCGTCCGTCTGTGTGTCCATGTAAAGCTTGTAATCAAACTGCAGATCGCAAATATGAATATATTTTGATGAAATTTGGTATATAAGCTTTTATCGGCCATGGGATGAACGCTGTTGAAATTGGTGAGAATCGGTTCATGTTCAGACCTAGCCCCCATACAAATTACCCCTATGAAATCGACATAAATTGCCATAAGATCCAAATTGTCATATAGATCTTACTCAAATTGGGTTTTGTATGCGTTCATTACATCCATTAATGAGTTGTCCAAAAATGATCCCTTTGGCCCCATATAGAGCTGATTCACGATCTTCACTTAAATCTATTAAAAAACAAAAATATTGCACTGATTCTTCTCAGATTTTGTTTGTATATATTTTTGGAAAATACAAGAGACTTTTCCAAACATGATCAGGATCGGTCCATTTTTGGACCTTGTCCCCATATAGATATAGCATCCGATATGAACTTTTTCATATCTGCGGCCAAAAAAATTAATAAAAATCCCACTCAGATTTGGTTTTTGCTTATTTTCTATGTCCAGTTAGTTGGGCCTAAGAGATAGGGTTTCTGAACGCATGTTATAGGGTATCGTATAGTCGGTCTAGACCGACAATAATTTTCTTGCTTGTTTCTATCTGACTTGGAAAAACAAAAGATAAATTATGTGAAATTAAACTTTTGTTGCTGTTAGAGTATGAAGTACGTCTTCTTATTTAACCATGTTATATAAAAACAAGTAAGAAAATTACAGTCGGTCTAGACCGACTATACTATACCCTATGCCATGCGTTTAGAGACCCTATCTCTTAGGCCCAACTAACTGGACATAGAAAATAAGCAAAAACCAAATCTGAGTGGGATTTTTATTAATTTTTTTGGCCGCAGATATGAAAAAGTTCATATCGGATGCTATATCTATATGGGGACAAGGTCCAAAAATGGACCGATGCTGATCATGTTTGGTAAAGTCTCTTGTATTTTGCAAAAATATGTACAAACAAAATTTGAGAAGAATCAGTGCAATATTTTTGTTTTTTAATAGATTTAAGTGAAGATCGGGAAGCAGCTCTATATGGGGACAAAGGGATCATTTTTGGACTACTCATTAGTGGATGTAATGAACGCATACAAACCCAATTTGAGTAAGATCTATATGACAATTTGGATCTTATGGCAATTTATGTCGATTTCATATGGGTAATTTGTATGGGGGCTAGGTCTGAACATGGACCGATTCTCACCAATTTCAATAGCGTTCATCCCATGGCCGATAAAAGCTTATATACCAAATTTCATAAAAATATATTCATATTTGCGACCTGCAGTTTGATTACAAACTTTACATGGACACACAGACGGACGGACGGACGGACGGACATTGTTAAATCAACTCAGAAAGTGATTCTGATTCGATCGGTATAATTAAAGATGGGTCTAGGTCAAATATTTTTGGTTGTTACAAACAGCAGCACAAAGTCATTATACCCAAACCACATAGTGGTATAGGGTATAATAAGGAGGTCTAGTTTTATGCGCTAACGTTTTACAGATAGCCTTCACTGAAATAGTAAACATCTTATCGATATATTCAAGATAAGTGTCCAAATCAAAAAATCTGGGACAACATTTTAAATGCAATTAAAAATGTATCGCTTCTTTTTTTTTGCGGATTGGTCTCTTCGAGAACCCGTTTTTTTTTTTAGTAAATATACCCTATACCGCTATGCGGTCAGGGTAAAATGACTATGTGTTGATTTTTGTAACTACTAAAAATTTTTGATCTATACCGATCTACGCAAAATCACTTTCGGTTTAGCGACGTACAGTGGACCATATTTTGAGAAGGTGGCCAAAAATCATTATTTTTTGTTACCGATTTTAAAGTTATGTTATTCATATGAAAGTAAATACTAGTAAACCAAAAAAATTACGACTCTATCTCAACTATATCACAGCGAACAGGGTCTTCGAAAATGGGCTTTCTCAGTATTTTGCTAAAATTAAAAATTTCTTTGTAAATTTTTATTTTTGAATGACTGTAACTTTTTTGGTTTAAAAGATTTTGTAGTGAAATAAATTTTGTATAATTTTGTGGCTTCCGTACTATTAATGTTAAAAACGTAAAATCACTGCGTCATTCCGAAATTAAAAAAAATTTTTTTTTTAAAATGTCCAAATTTTCCGAAAATCTCCTACTTAACCGTACGATTCATTACCAGCAAAACTCCTTTAATTTCATAAATTACCCGAAGTAGGTTGTTTTGCGTTTATTGAAATAAAATAATATTTTCCTGTAAATATTTTTGTTATTGATTATATTTTGCGTTCTCAACTGTACAAATTTGATATTTGGAAAAAAACTGGTTTCTGTTCGTATATAAGTACCTAAAGCGACACAAGTAGGCAGAAACTGGTTTTATGTAAGGGTTGTTTATTTGCTTATTTTGCTTATTTTCGGTACCTACTTGCTTAATTGCTTTTGAATTAGATAGCAGATGTTCATTTGTGTCGTAAAATTGAAATGTTTCATTTGCTTCGCCAGTCTGTGTTGAATATTTGAACAGTGAAGTTGGTGAAAAATGAGCAGCAACGACCGATATTTGTCTACAAGGGAATACTGGAATTTGAGTGATGAAGCAAGAAGCACATATATTCAACGTTTATTTGAGGAAGCGACTCAAGATGAGGACCTTGAAGTGGACCCTGTGGAAGACCAAAATGAAGGAAATGTGTCCTATACTGGCGAAGTTTCGGAATCAGAGAATGAAGATTTGAATGTTGACAACGCAAACGAAATTGCAGCTGCTATTGACGCACCAGAGGAAATTTTCTTTGATGATGAAAGTGAAGATGATGATATGCAAGAAGATGCACCAACAACAAACCCAGCAGACTACATGACTGCACGTGACGGCACACAATGGCAGCGAACACCACGTAGTTGCCAACAAGTGAGAAGCCACAATATATTCAGAGACCGCTGTGGTCCAGCGCGGATTACTGAACATATGACGCCTTTGCAGTGTTTCAAATCATACCTCACAGTGGAAATGGTGGATATAATAGTGCGCCACACAAATAGAAAAGCGCATGCCACATATAATGCGTACAATGAAGCGAATCCCAATAGACGTCAGTTGAAGTGGAAAGACACGACAATCAACGAAATTTATGCGTTCATTGGAATGATTTTGATGGCTGGCACAAATCATTCTAATGACGAAAACGCAAGAGATTTGTGGACGTCACAGGCTCACCCAATATTCCGCGCCACCATGGGAATAAACAGGTTTTTCGATTTGCTGCGTTTTATGCGGTTTGACGACCCCAGAACACGGGTAGAGCGGCAGCGTCAAGACAAAGCGGCGCCAATTCGCGATATTTGGATAATGCTCAATGCAAATCTTGCCAGATATTATGTGCCATCAGAATATTTGACCATTGATGAACAATTATATCCATACCGTGGTAGAACCAAATTCACCCAATATATATCCTCGAAGCCAGCAAAATATGGCATGAAGGTATGGTGGATTTGCGATGCCAAAAACTCATATCCACTTCATGGCCAAATATATACTGGCAAACAAGAAACTGGTCGTGAAGTTGGTGTTGGCGAAAGAGTGGTGAGGGATTTAGTTGGGCCATACTACGGTAGCGGACGAAATATAACAATGGATAATTTTTTTACGACGCTGCCGTTGGCTAGGCAACTAAAAGTAGAAAAGCTCAGCATTGTGGGTACACTCCGCCGCAACAAAGCTTACATCCCTGCGGAGATGAAAGAAGACAAAAAAAAAGACGTTGATTCAAGTTTATTTGGCTTCTACGACAACGTAACACTGCTCTCATATAAGCAGCGGAAGTCCAACTCGGTCATCCTTCTTTCTAGTATGCATGATGATGCACAAATTGACGAGAATGGGAAACCAGAAATTATAAATTTTTATAACCAAACAAAAGGTGGGGTGGACGTAATGGACCAAACGCTCCAAGAATACACGATCCAGCGACAAACAAGAAGATGGCCGATGGCATTTTTCTATAACATCATTGATGTGAGCGCATTTGCATCACACATCATATATTATGGAAATAATCCAACTGCACGATACACCACGACGCGCAGGAAGAATTTCCTGCGTCAACTGGCAGAAAACCTGTGCATTCCTGTTATAGAAAATAGAATTTCAAATGTGCAAAGCGTGCGCCAATTTTCAACAAAAAAATGCAATTGAAAGCATCATCGGAAGGCCGTTGGAGAGTGTGCTTTGTGCTGCAGGTCCGTCAACATCTCCGTCAGCACGACAAAGGGGCAGAAAAGTACATACGGGCGTGTGCTACATGTGCAACCTTCTTCCAAATAAGCGCAGAAGAAAAACTAGAAATAATTGCAGCATATGTAGCACGCCGATATGCGATGAGCACGCCATGACAATTACTAAATGCTACAATTGCCACAATAACAACCATAGTGATTCGGATGAATTATAATATAATATATATAAAATATGATAAAATAAATAAAAAAGACATTTATTTCCAACAACACAAAAAAACATTTTTTCATTTACATGTCAGGCATTTACATAGGAATTGCATTAGGGTACCCGGGGACCCGGTTGTGTGTTTATGGGGGTAAAACATTTAAAATCATTTTTTAAAGAAAATATTGAAAATATTTTGAATTTTTTCGTATTTAAATCTTAGTTTAGCCAAAATCTCTCATGATTCGGAGTTTTATGTCCATATCTCAAAAATTATAGGCACAGCAGCACTTTAAAGTCAAAAAAGGTACACGGGTACCCGGTTATGAATCGTAGTGTTAATAGAGCATAACTTCTACCAGTCAAAAGCAGTCAGAAAAAATCTTGCACTCTTCTATAGTCCGAACCCTCCCCTGTACTCTTATACCCCATTATGCACCCGCCAGTTTCCGCCCGTGTGCACCAGAACAATTTTTCTGACCCAAGGTTAGATATTTTCTGCAAAATTTATGAATATAAAAGTTGTCCACTATGTGGTTAAGATATATCAAGTTTGAGGTGATGTTTGTAACTGCCAAAAATATTGGACCTTTATCCATCTTTTATTATACGCATTGACTCAAAAAACTTTCTGAGTCGATTAAACGATGTCCGTCGGTCCGTCTGAGTGTTATGAATACAAAAGTTGGTCGTACCTGTGCACCGCGGTGTATTTTTTTGCGTGTCGGTAGAGTTGTCAGGAGTTGTTATATACTTATAAAAAAAAGGGTTGAGATATAATGCGCTTAATTGTTACAGGTACATTTACATAGGTAAATGTAATAGTAATAGTCGGAATTAGAGTTATATAGTTTAAATACCTGACAAAATGGGAAACAATTTAAATAACAGGTAAATGGTAAAAAAAAAACTATTGCGACAAAGCCCTTTAAGATATGAGCAGGTATGCTTCACCTTTTAAAAGGAGTTAACGTGTGGGTTTTTAATACTTCTAAAAGTGGTAATAAAAGATAAAAATTTTTAAATGGTAAAAAAAAAACTATTGCGACATAGCCCTTTAAGATATGAGCAGGTATGCTTCACCTTTTAAAAGGGGTTAGGGTGTGGGTTTTTATGCTTCTAAAAGTGGTAATAAAAGATAAAAATTTGTAAATGGTAAAAAAAAATTATTGCGACATAGCCCTTTAAGATATGAGCAGGTATGCTTCACCTTTTAAAAGGGGTTAGGGTGTGGGTTTTTATGCTTCTAAAAGTGGTAATAAAAGATAAAAATTTGTAAATGGTAAAAAAAAACTATTACGACATAGCTCTTTAAGATATGAGCAGGTTTGCTTCACCTTTTAAAAGGGGTTAGGGTGTGGGTTTTTTATGCTTCTAAAAGTGGTAATAAAAGAAAAAAATTTGTAAATGGTAAAAAAAACTATTACGACATAGCCCTTTAAGATATGAGCAGGTATGCTTCACCTTTTAAAAGGGATTAGGGTGTGGTTTTTTTATGCTTCTAAAAGTGGTAATAAAAGTTAAAAATTTGTAAATGGTAAAAAAAACTATTGCGACATAGCCCTTTAAGATATGAGCAGGTATGCTTCACCTTTTAAAAGGGGTTACGGTGTGTGTTTTTTATGCTTCTAAAAGTGGTAATAAAAGATAAAAATTTGTAAATGGTAAAAAAAAAACTATTACGACATAGCCCTTTAAGATATGAGCAGGTATGCTTCACCTTTTAAAAGGGGTTAGGGTGTGGGTTTTTTATGCTTCTAAAAGTGGTAATAAAAGATAAAAATTTGTAAATGGTAAAAAAAAAAACTATTACGACATAGCCCTTTAAGATATGAACAGGTATGCTTCACCTTTTAAAAGGGGTAAGGGTGTGGGTGTTTATGCTTCTAAAAGTGGTAATAAAAGATAAAAATTTGTAAATGGTAAAAAAAAAAACTATTGCGACATAGCCCTTTAAGATATGAACAAGTATGCTTCACCTTTTAAAAGGGGTTAGGGTGTGGGTTTTTTATGCTTCTAAAAGTGGTAATAAAAGTTAAAAATTTGTAAATGGTAAAAAAAACTATTGCGACATAGCCCTTTAAGATATGAGCAGGTATGCTTCACCTTTTAAAAGGGGTTAGGGTGTGGGTTTTTTATGCTTCTAAAAGTGGTAATAAAAGATAAAAATTTGTAAATGGTAAAAAAAAAAAAACTATTACGACATAGCCCTTTAAGATATGAGCAGGTATGCTTCACCTTTTAAAAGGGGTTAGGGTGTGGGTTTTTTATGCTTCTAAAAGTGGTAATATAAGATAAAAATTTGTAAATGGTAAAAAAAAACTATTACGACATAGCCCTTTAAGATATGAGCAGGCATGCTTCACCTTTTAAAAGGGGTTAGGGTGTGGGTTTTTTATGCTTCTAAAAGTGGTAATAAAAGATAAAATTTTTATTTTACATAATTGCAAGAAAGAGTATTTATAATAATGTTTCCACAATTATTATTCGTTACAATTTGTGCAATGGCTAAGTACTGTTACAGAGATCTGGCAGATATTTATTTTAAACGAAATGATGCAGACGATGTAATTTTGCACATAGTGAGCAACGACTTCTTTAAGAATTGTAACCTAGAAGTTGAAATGCACAAAGGAAAAATTACTAATTTTGCATCGAATTTGAAAAGACGGTACATTGAATGCTCTCATAGCAAGGCAAAGATGTACGTTGCCAAGACTGGTTAATAAAGGAACTTATTTTTGAGACTGCATCTACAACTGCCAACGAAAGTGGAAAAAAGGGTCGACCAGCAAAACCAATTGATGGATGTGGTGAAAGATCTCGAAGGCGCAAGCTGGAGAATATAAACGAAGAAATTTCTCAAAGAATTATTAAGGATTCATTTTGCACCAAATTCAACAAACCCAAAATAAAAAAAATAAAATTGAAATAATTGAAAAAATAGTAGAAGCGAGCCCAAGGCGCACAAAGAGAATTTTGAAAAGCATTCCTACACCAATTGAAGATAAGAAATTTACGCTGGAAGAAGCGTTCGCCCTCTTTTTGGATTTGAAATTGACCAAAAAGCAATATAAGGAATTGCGGAAGCGAACCAATGAAAAGAATTGTGGATTTTTCCAGAGTATCGAGATTTAGTTTCTGCCAAAAGAGAATGCTTACCTTCACAATCTGCTATTAGTGTCACTTCAACATCAGCAGAAATAAAATTGCAAGATCTCCTTGAACATACTGCAGAACGATTGCTAAATACGCTTGATACTGATCATTTAAAAAAAATTGGTAATGGCAGCATTACTTTAATTTCTAAATGGAGATGTGATGGATCCTCTGGTCAGAAACAATACAAGCAATATAATGCCGAAAATTCATCAGATGCTAATTTATTTATGTGTATCTTTCGTTCCATTGCGCTTAACAAAAAGGTATAGCGTCTTAGAACCGTCAACTAGTAGAGCAACAGAAATTGATATATGGAAAAATGAAATTCCTTCTTCAACAAAGTATTGCAGACCAATAAAATTTGCATTCAAAAAGGAAACCATAGATGTCATAACTGAAGAAGTTCAAAAAATAAAAGATCAAATTAAGGAACTTCAACCAGTAATATTTAAATTTGATGACCAAGACATTGAAGTACATTTTAAAATGTGTCTCACAACGATTGATGGAAAAGTTGCACAAGCTTTAACTGGAACAAAGTCAACGTCAAGCTGCATTATATGCCAAAAGACATCAAGTCAATTAAGCCAACTCCCACCAGAAGACGATAGTTTTAAGGAAGCCTGCGAATTTGGAATGTCCCCTCTTCATGATAGAATACACGCATATTCTTAAATTGGGTTATGATTTGGAATTTGGTCCGTTAGGCGAAACAGTGAGAAAAAACAAAGAAAATTAAGAAAAAATAAAGCAAAAAAAAAACAAATTCAACAAAAATATCTACAGCTAGGCCTCGTAATCGACCAACCAAAACAAGGGGAAGGAAACACAAATGATGGAAATACTGCAAGGAGATTTTTTTCCGATCCGGAAACTTCAGCATCTATCACAGGTGTAGATCATGAATTAATAAGACGATTCAAAATCATATTACAAGTTCTAGCATGCATAAAACAGCTATACTTTATAATGAAAAATACTCTTGGAGATATATGCCATCCACAGTTCATAAAATTTTGTACCATGAGGAACAAATAATTCAAAACAATATGCTACCAATAGGAGATATATGTGAAGAAGCGCAAGAAAAAAGGAACAAAGACTACAGATTCTTTCGCGAGCACAACACAAGGAAAATGTCCAGATGTTGTACTAATGAAGACCTTATCACTATTTTGTTGTGCACTGATCCATATATGTCCAAGATTCGTCAAAAATGGAAAACTACCTCTATTGAATTAGACGAAGAAGCTAAACAACTTCTAGAAGATGAAAATCAAAGCTATTTAGAAGAAATTTTTACTAAAATTGGTTGATTTAAACTACTTTTTCATCACACCAACAATAAGTTTCACTTTTTTATATAGTTAAAAAATTTTCTTGATTTAGAAATTTATATATTTTGTAAATTTACAATAAAAATTGTTATATTTCATAAATTTACCATAAAAATTGATATAGAAATATTTAAAAAGACAATAAAAAAAATTTAACTAAAGCAAAAACATTCGAGTTTTTCATTGAAACTTCTCTATCTTGAACCAATATAAGGTAACTTTCACGTTCGCTTCTTAACAAATTATATTTTAACTCGGGATCTTATAAAAAAAAAAAAAAAAAAAAACAACCATTGGCCCTTGTGCACATTGGGACTAAAAAGTTTACAGGGCCAAAGTTTGGCATTTTCTGAAAAAATTAACTTAAAAAATTGTTAAGAAGTGTTAGTTGTAAAATTAACTGAAAAATAAGACATTATATTAAAAAAAAAACTTTTTTTACCTTTTAACACCACTTTTATACTAAAATACAACTACAAATGAAAATGTATTTTAAACCCTCCGTAACTTGTTTTATTATCGGTCGAAAATTACGTTTTATAGCAAAGGTTAAAGGCTAAAGTCTCACCTACCAAAAAAAAAAAAAACCGCATATCAAAATTCCAATCCAATCAAAAGTTATAGATTTTTGACCGCCTTCTTGTCAAATGGTCCACTGTGCGACGTCCGTCTGTCTATCCATGTAAATCTTTTATTTAAATTACAGCTCGCAAATATGAATATATTTTAATAGTATGTAGTGTATAAGCTTTTATCGGCTAAACGTTGAACGCTGTTGTTTTTGGTGAAAATCGGTTCGTGTTCAGACCTAGTCTCCATACAAGGAACCCCCATAGGAGCGACTTAAATTGCCATAATATCGAATTTCTCATACAGCTCTCGGTCAAAATTGAGTTTGTGTATGTTTATTACATCCATTTATCAGTAGTCCAAAAATAAACATATATGACAATTTTTAGTCATAGTCCCAATATGAAGCTGATTCCTGATCTTCACTTGAATGTAACAAAAAACAAAATATTCCACAGAATTTTCTAGTTTGTATATGTTTTTGCAGAAAAATAATTGACCTTCCAAAATATGGTCAGGAGCGGTCCATTTTTCGACCTAGTCCTCATATAAATATAGCAATCGATATGAACTTTTTCATATAAGAACGCAAACAAATAATAAAAAAGCTAATTAAATTTTGTTTATGCTTATTTTCTATGTCTAACTAGTTCGACCTATGAGGTAGGGTCTCTAAACGCATGTCATAAACTATCTTAATTGTTTTATTTTTGCTAATGTTAACCAAATTCTAACAGAAATCATCGAATATAAGGGGCGTTGCACCTGCCATTTAAGTAGTTATTTCCCATTATAAACTGGGCTCCAATAACAGATTTTTAGAAACGGAATTCTATCCGGTATTTACCGAATATACGAGCAAATACCGAATATATTCCATTTTTGAGAATTTATTTGGGTATTTATAAAATGCATTTGAAAACCTGCATTTGGCAATCACTGATTGTCAACCAGTTGATTTTTCATTCCAAATTAGTATTTTGTTTTAATGTTTTTAACAGCATGTAATTATAAAATATTGAAAAGTACAATTAATTGCTTTTAAAGCTGTATTAAGCTAGATTAAATTGTGCTAAAATTATGGAGAAGGCATATATTTCTTTTAAAGCTAACATTGATGAAATCCTGCTATAAACTGTTACCGTTTTTAGGTTCAGTCATAGGAAGATCTAAAATTAAAAAATATGAAAGCATTGTGACATGCTTTATATATGGAAAAATGCTAATAAAATGAGAAAACATTTAAATGTCCAATTATGGTGAAACGAGAAGTTGGTAGAATGAATCAAGGCGATCTTGTAACAATCTCAAAGGAAAATTGCGTTCAATCCAGTGATATCTTAAGCTCATTGAATTCTATCCAAGCGCCAAACTCTTACCAAATAATTCTGATGAGTATAAAAAGAACCGGATATCTACGTTATCAAGGCATCTACAGTGTGACCTTCGTAGTGAAGGTGTAAAAAATTATCTTATTTCTAAGTCATAGATTATTTGTGGCAGTTTGACAACGGAAAGCAGTAGTCACATTTCTGCTTATCTCGCTAAAGAAGTTATGAATATAATGAAGGAATGCGTCGAACATTTAAGACTTATAAGCTGACCATCATAGCCCAAAAAAAGTAACATGAACTCAAGATAACTGGTCATAAAACAATTTAATAACAAACAAGTAAGAAAATTATAGTCGATCTAGACCGACTATACGATACCCTATACCATGCGTTTAGAAACCCTATCTCTTAGGCCCAACTAACTGGACATTAAAATTAAGCAAAAACCAAATTTGAGTGGGATTTTTATTAATTTTTTTGGCTGCAGATATGAAAAAGTTCATATCGGATGCTATATCCATAAAGGGACTAGGTCCAAAAATGGACCGATGCTGATCATGTTTGGTAAAGTCTCTTGTATTTTGCAAAAATATATACAAACAAAATTTGAGAAAAATCAGTGCAATATTTTTGTTTTTTTAATAGATTTAAGTGAAGATCGGGAAGCAGCTCTATATGGGGTCAAAGGGATCATTTTTGAACTACTCATTAGTGGATGTAATGAACGTATACAAACCCAATTTGAGTAAGATCTATATGACAATTTGGATCTTATGGAAATTTATGTCGATTTCATATGGATAATTTGTATGGGGGCTAGGTCTGAACATGAACCGATTGTCACCAATTTCAACAGCGTTCATCCCATGGCCGATAAAACCTTATATACCAAATTTCATCAAAATATATTCATATTTGCGACCTGCGGTTTGATTACAAGCTTTACATGGACACACAGACGGACGGACGGACGGACGGACATTGTTAAATCAACTCAGAAAGTGATTCTGATTCGATCGGTATAATTAAAGATGGGTCTAGGTCAAATATTTTTGGTTGTACCAAACAGCAGCACAAAGTCATTATACCCAAACCACATAGTGGTATAGGGTATAACAATCGAAGGGCCTGTCGAAATATAAAAGAAATAACAAACTAAAATTATGACGCAAAGAAAAATAACAACATGAAGAACTTTTTTCAACAAATGCAGAACAAAAAGAACATAAAAACAAGCAGTTTGTTAAAACAATATTGTAGGGAGATAGAAAGACTAGCTAAATCCACGGAGAGAGCAACATATTTGCAAAAATGCAGAAAATACGGCATCACACCCACACACGTAAGCAACAGTACTCACAAACTGAAACATCTATTCAAAACAACAACAGCAATAAATTAAATAAAGAGAATAGAAATCAATTTACATACAAAAATTCTAAATGTTTAAATTAGGGAAACACACATTACCACAAAATTAATACACAATGATCAGACACATAGAAAGAAAAATCAACAATACACTGAACGAACTGGAACGTTCAAGATTTAAGACAGATCAGTGGAATAGATTTAATAATATCAAGAATAAAGTACAGCACATACATAATTCCAAACTAAAAAAATTAAGAATACAAAAGTTTAAAAATTTTAATTTCCGATTTAATAATGACTGGTTTGTGAACTACACTGCGATAGATTTTGAAATTGAGAGCAAATGGCTTCTGTCTTTAGGAAACAAGTTTGCACTACCAGTAAGTAACAAAAACTTTTTACCAATTCCATTAATAGCGGACATGGAACAATGGGTCCAGACAATTAAAAATGAAACGGATAAGGAAATATTGAGATCTCAAATCGCGAACCCAATATCAAACTACAAACGAAAAATGACGAATAACAAAATGGAAAAATACATTTTAAGCATATATGAGGACACAAAACGCTTTATTAAAGAGAATGAGGATAAAATATTGATAACATCGGCTGATAAAGAAAATAAGACAGTAGTTATTTACAAAGATGAATACAAAACAAAAATGTATAAATTGTTAGATGACAAAACTACGTACAGGATTATTCGAGAAGACCCAACGACCAAGTTACAAAGAACAAATAATAACATAATTATGGATCTGTTTAAAAACAACCATATCACAAAGTTCCAGAAAATAAAAATGACAACCCATGCAGCAGCAGCACCAGAATTATATGGTCTTCCTAAAATTCATAAAGAGAATATACCCCTTAGGCCAATCTCATCATCTTATAAAGTTCCTTGCTATGAATTAGCAAAATACGTTGGCTCGAGCATTTGATATCTCCGGCATACAATATAAAAAATTCTATGGAATTAAAAGATAGAATAAAAGACCTTATTATGGATAAAGACGACATTATTGTATCATTTGACGTAGTATCACTATTTACCAACCGACACATCTAGCCATAAAAAATATCCTTCATAAGTGGGAAACACTAAAAGACGTTACCACAATATCAAAACAACAATTTTTAAAAATACTTCAGTTTTGCTTAGTCGATAACAACTATTTTACTTACGACAAAAAGATTTTCCATCAAACATATGGTATGCCAATGGGTAACCCTTTATCCCCTACTATTGCAGATATAATCTAGACAATCTCTTGGACGAAGTTATATCTGAATTAAAAACAAAAAATGTAAAAATTAAGTTCATATCTAAATATGTCGATGATCTTTTCGCTGTAATCAATAAGAAGGACGAATCAACGATAATGAATACGTTGAACTCATATCATAATAAACTCAAATTTACAATAGAACGAGAACACAACAATGAAATTCCCTACTTGGATATAAAAATAATTAAGGACAATGAAAAGCTAATTACTAATTGGCACACGAAGGCCACAGCATCAGGACGAATGATAAATTACCACTCTACACAACCATGGACAATAAAACTTAATACAGCAAACAATTTAATCCAAAAACTAATACAAATTAGCGATCAACGATATAAAGGTAACAATATCAATAAAATAAAGGAAATTTTATTAAAAAATAATTATCCAATATACATTATTAAAAATCTTTTCAACAATATATTCAACAAATTATTAAAAATAATAAAATTTATTAAATAATAATAACCTGACAATGTAAGTTTGGATTAATCGTAAGTTAAACTATTGTGACTAATATAACATTATGTTGATATATTGTTTTATTTTAATTTTTTGTCGCCAGAAATTAATAATAAAAAATTTTTATACACTCCTGATGAAGTTGAAAAACCGACAACGAAACGTAGAGTGGAGATGAAATAAATTTTGTTTTAATTTATTTTATTTAAGACTTATAAGCTGACCATCATAGCCCAAAAGATGTAACCTAAAAGTTCGTAGTTTTGATTGGCGATAATGCTAGAAAAATGCAAGGTGCATTTAAGGAAGCTAAGAAAGCATAACCCCACGTAATTCCTCTAAATTGTATAGCACAGTGCATCAATTTAAAAAGAGGTGATCCTTTAAAATGCTCTAATTTAAAGAACCATTTGTTTTTAATTGGTCGGATAGTAAAAACAATAATATACAATCAAGTTTTGTCGTCGTTGTTTTATAAAAAGGAGGGACCAGAAGAGGAATTAAAGCTTCCTGTTAATACGAGATAGGGCAGCTACTGCTGATTTGAATTCATTTCAACCGATGGCTCAATGGATAACTATTTTCGAATCCAACCAATATAGCATTCATCTTCCTTTGATGAAAGGATGAAGAAGTCTATTAAACAAATACATTTGGCAGCTAGTTCTCTGGTACTTTTTTTTAAGAAAGGAAAAGTTTTTTAAGAAAATGTTTTTATCTTCAAAAAGTACCTTTCAAAAGGTATTTTTTAAGAAAATCTACTTTTCATGAAAATGTACTCTTTTAAGAAAAGGTACATTTTAAGAAAATGCATTTGTGTAGGCAAAGGTACATTCTAAGAACTGGTTCTCTTTATATAAATGTATTTTTTAAGTAAATGTATTTTTAAGAAAATTTATTTTTAAAAAAAGTTACTCTTTCAAGAAAAGATACTATTTCAAGAAATGGTATTTTTTATATAAAATCATTTTTTAAGGAAATGTATTTTTAAGAAAATTTATTTTTTAAAAAATGGTAATTTTTAAGAAAAGTTACTTCAAGAAAAGTTATATGTTTAAGAACAGGTACTTTTTCAGAAAAGTATTTTTAAGAAAATATTTATTGTTTTGTGAAATTGTAACTTTCAAACGATTTTTAAAAAAAATTTACTCTTTGAAGAAAAGGTCCTTAAAAAAAATCTAACTTTGTTAATGAAAGGTAATTTTGAAGAAAATATTCTTTTTGAAGAAAAGGCGCTTTTTGAAGAAAAGGTGCTTTTTGAAGAAAAGGTACTTTTTTAGAAAAAGGCATTTGTGTAAGAAAAGGTACATTTCAAAAACTATACTCTTTATATAAAGGCGCTTTTTAAGAAAATGTATTTTTTTTAAAAAATTTGCTTTAAGAAAAGATATTTGTTTTAGAAACGATATTTTTTAAGAAAAGGTACTTGTTGGGAAAATTGTTTTTAGGAAAGTGTATTTTGTTTTGTGAAAAGTTACTTCTCAAAATGTATTTTTTTTAAAGAAAAGTTGCTCTTTTAATAAAAGGTAATTTTGTAAGAAAATATACTCTGTAAAGGAAAGGTAATTTTTAAGAAGAGACAATTTTTGAAGAAAAGGTTATTCTTGAAATAATGGTATTTATGTGGACAATGTTCATTTTTAGACAATGTACTTTTTAAGAAAAGCTACTTTTAAAGCAAAAGTAGTTTTTAAGGGAAAGTAGTTTTTCGGAAAAGATACGGTTCAGGAGAATGTATTTGTTAAGAAGAAAAACTTTTCTAAGAAAAGGTACTTTTTTTTTAGAAAATGTACATTTTAAGATAATTTTGTCTTTAGGAAAATATCCTTTTTAGAAAATTGTTATTCTTAGAAAAGGTATTTTTTAAAAAAAGTTACTTTATTGAAAAGTTTACTTTTAGTAAAAATATACCTTTTAAAAAAGTTACCTTTGCGAAAAATCTAGTTTTATTTATTTATTTATTTATTTAAAGTCTATGGAATTACAAATGTCCTTACAGACTAACAAATTTAGTGTATAAAATATATATAACAACTAAAATAATGACGATTTATTTATTTAGATATAGAATAATTTTACGTTTCAAAGATTCTTTATTTTCGGACAAATCTGTGATGTAGTAAATTCCATACAATTGCTCACACAACCGGCGAAATGGATAATTATTAGCTTAGTTAAATCGAAAATAATTAATATTTAGGAGCTTAAAGTTTCTTGTAGGTCTCGATGGTATATTAAATTGTATTTTACTTAACAAGTAATTGGAGTCAATGTCGCCACGGAATAAACTGAGTAGAAAAGAAATACTAAGCATTGTTCTACGACTTTTCAGTGTCGGTAACTTGATTAGAGCAAGTCTGGATTCATAAGAGGGTAAGGCACGGTAATTCCAACAAGTCCACGTAGACAGAATAAAAGAAATTGTTTCTGAACAGATTCGATGAAATTTATATGAACTAGCAGATTCCAGCCCTCGAAATTCGAGTGCAAATTCTAGGAAATTTTATTTTTTCATTAAATAAAGACCCTGAAGGTATGCTAATCAATTATAGCCAATTCACAAATCAACACAAAAAACAAACTCATTTTTATTACAAACACATTAACAAGTTTAACAAACACACACATAGCATTGTATAATTTTATGTGTGTATTAGTAGCAAATTTAAATGCAATTTACTCAACATAAAGGGAAAAAAATTAAAAATCTGTAAATCTGCAAAACGGACTAAAAGAAATACCTTTCAAATAATATACGTTTGGTCAAAATCGGGATAAAACGGTAGAACAAAACACCGGTCACAAGAATATTATAGATAATATTATAGATAATGCAACACGGATCCCATATTACAGAACCATATTCCAGGATGGGATGAACCAGGGATGCATATGGATCAGAAAATTCTCAATCGCTTTATAAATTCCAGAACGATATAAGCTTTGTTTATTGCTGAAGATATATGCGGACGAAAGTTTAATCTATGATCTAATAAACTGCCAAGATCTGAAAATGTATCAACGGATTCCAATTTACTTTCATTTTAAGTAAAAGGAAGTCTATTAAAGAGATCCATTTTGTTAAAGGTAGAAAATATACTTTTTTAAGGGAATGTACTTAAAAAAAAGTTTATATTTTAGAAAAGTTTTTTTTTTTTTTTTTTAAAGAAAATGCAGTTTTTTAGGTTCATTTTAATAAAAGGTACTCTTCTAAGAAAATTTATTTTTTAAGAAAATTGGCAAAATTTTATTGGAATCTCTAAAAGAATGATGACGAACTTAATTGAACACATGTGATGAACACAGGTGGTGAACATATATAACAAAATTTTATCCATATGAAGTAATTAGATGAGGAAGTTCTAATAGCTTTTACAATTTTGGAAGGACATTACATTCTAGTGGTATTATAAAATATTTTTTATCTTTAAATTGACAAGATTTTTCCTTTGCATTTGACAATGATAGTGGCAAAGTGTATACTTATTTACATATATATTTTTGAGAAATTAAACACATTGATCTTTGAGATTTTTTAAAATGAAAAAAATCGCTAAGAAAAATACTTTCAATGCAGTTTAATTGTATTCAATTTGGTTTCAAACATATATTATCTGGTTCATGTTTAAAGATATTTGGTGCTATAATGTTTTTAATATGATAATTAATTAAAACACCGTAACTATTATTTTCGTTGTGCTCTTAATGAGCTAATTATTAAGACTGCTTTATTCATTATCAATCAACTTAAAAACTACCTAAAAATATTACATGCACACACACATACATTCACACACTTAAATCTAGAACTAATCGTGGGATTTAGCTGGCTCAGCAGTTTACAGACTAGCCAGCTATAATGAGTGTGGACAAATAACTCAACGGAATGTGAGTGTTAAGTTACATGCTGAAGGCATGATAACTATGACTAGTCAAACACACTACACCTCCCTTTTTTAGAAAAAAAAAAATGTTTTTTTTTTGTGTACATAACTAATTCTAATTACAAATTTCTTTTGCAAACGATTGCTGGCCAGTCAATCGCTTACATAAAAAAAATTTTTTTTTTTTTTATTGTAATTTAATTTCCTATTCTATTTTGATTTGAATTTAAATTTTTGATTTTAATTTTATTTTGAATTTAAGTTTAATTTTAAATGTAAAAGTAATTCTAATTTGAAATTTACTTACATATATATTAAAAATATTAAATTTTAAATTTAAATTTTTTCTTTTTTTTTTTTTCTTTAATTCAAGTTTAGTTATAATTTTAAGTTAGTTATAATTTTAGTTAAAATTTTTAACTATATTTACATATTATATTAAGGTTTAGAAATAGGTACATTATTATTTTAAATTAATTGCTAAATGAAGTATGTGTATAAAATCATGATTTTAATCTGTGTAAAAAATTATGTATATTATTTAATTGTAACCGTTAAAAATGTTAACATATTTAATTTTCTATAAATCAAAAGTTATGTATATTATTTCCATTTTTTTTTATATTTAAACGATTAGTATATATGTAATATATTGTTATATATATTTTCGAATAATTTCAGTATGGGATTGAATAAGAAAATAAAATTAATGTACATATATATTTAATTTAATTTTGATTTCAATTTTAATTTTTAGTTATAATTTTTATAAACGTAGATTTTATCATTATTTTAACTTGATTTATATTTGGAACACTTTATGTTTCTGAGAAAAAATATTTGAATTAATATTTCCTAAAAAAAAATTCTCATCTGGCCTATACTTCTTTTATTCTTTCTTTCTTATTTTAAATATGTGGATTAATGTTTATAGGTCTCATTTTGGTATGATTTTATCATCATATTTTCCTTCATATAAGGCGAGCAAAAAATGACCAGGAATTGACATTAAAATTTTGAATTCACATATGGAGACATTATAAAAAGAAATTTTCGGCCAATCTTCATTCCGTTCTCAATTCATATATTTACGGTAAATTTCACTACTTTCTAAACCATTTATAGTTTATACTCATTAGCACCTACCGTTTCCGTACCTAATTTTCCCTATCACTTTGATCATTATTATTATTTTTTTTTTCCGTAATATTTTCCTATTAATTTCACCATTAAGGTTGAGCACTTTTTTATTCTATTATTATTGTTATTATACCCATTTTCATATCATTTAATATTCATATTCTATCTTTCTAGTTGCAACTTTACTAATGCCATATATTGATGTCGGTTATATCACAACCTAGAGAATAATTGACCTCAGTCAATTTCCCATTAACATCATGGACATTTATTGATCCGGATCTAATTATCTATCTATATATTCATTATATTCATTTCTATCTTCATTTGTTCCTATCCACGGGGGTTATGGGCTATTTGCTAACCTGTGTTTAGACTGTTGCTTATTAGTGTCAGACTTTGGTTACCAGCTACTTTTTCAAGCTGTAGAAAGAGTGGCCTAAGTCAATTTTCTATTAATAACCAGGTCAGCACTTTTTCTATAATATATTATTCTATTGTTATCTTACAAAATGTAGGAAACATTTTGCTGAGCTCTTCGGATTTTTGGGCACTACATCGCCTCTTCTAGTCTCATATTTATTATTATTTTTTTTTTGTGTTTGGAAGGGTCAATCGAGGTCTTCATTCAGAGGGAAATATTATTTAAAAAAATCTAATCCTTGTGCCGTATGGCAGTATGTTTTGTGTATCCTTTTTTTTTTTTAAATTATTGGAGGTATTCATTTAATATTACCGAAATAATTTTGAGTTGAGTTGCTCAGCAAACTAAAATTAAACATAAGGTGTTTAAGGACTTAACAGCGAATAAATAATTAGAGTATTGGATAGATACCACACTGCGACAGGGACAATTGAAAAATAACTTAAAGTAAAATGTGGTAAATATTATTATTCATTGTTCCGGTAAGTATATAGAAGAAAATAGGTCTTGACTATATATGCGACTATCGCTAGATGATAGTCTCCTTAGTATCCTAGGAACTGATATTGAATCCATATTTATGACTAGCCAAACACACTTTTCTATGAAAAATTAAATTTTGCTTTCTTAAAAGAATTCAATTTTGAATTAAAACTTAATTCTTAAAATAAAAATTTTAAATCTGAACTATTTTTCTAGTATTTCAATTGAAGTTTCTTATTCATATTAATGCTATTCTAATTGGTGGCCATTTCAAAAATAATCTTCATATGCTATTTACTTTCGTAAGTGATAAAAAAACTTCAAGTATTTTTAGTTTGTCTACAAATATTATTAGGGAAAATAACATTAGACACGCAATGCTATCTATTTAAAGACAGACAAAAACAACTAAAAAGGTAATGACAATTCACGAATTAGAGAAAGAGTATATTTTATAAATACGAGTTTAAAAAAAAAAATAAGTTCACAGAGTTTTGCTTGTAATAATATACTTTTTTTTTGGAAAAGTAATAGAAAAAACATACCAATGTAAGGCAGACACTAAGCACAGTGGGTCAGATTTATTTGTTGGCTCAAAAAAAAAAAAAAATATATATATATATATATATAAAATAAAAATGACAAAAATAAATAAAGTAAATAAATCAAAAATAAAAACAAATTAATAAAATAAAATAATAAACAAAAAAAGAAGCGAAATTACTGTATTCCTAGTATGAATATTATATTTATATGAATTTTTTATTTAATAAAGCCTTATTCGAAAAAAAAATTATAATCGAATATGAAGAAAATTTTTATATGAAAATTAGTTGCATTTATTCTTAATCTATAGTTTAATCCATTTTAATTTTTGGACTCTATTTAGAAAACGTAAATTTCAGAAAATGTTCGAAATATATGTTTGAAATACAGTTTTTCAGATTTATTTGTTTTGTAACTTTGTCTTGTATATTAAGTTTTGTGAAATGCGCATAACTATAATTTTTTCGGAAAATTTTGTATTTAATAAAAAAACGTTTGCCTCAGTACCTACATATTTGTCATGTTATGGCTGTTTTTTAATTTTTTAAGTAGTTCAACCCAGTGTGCTTAAAAACTTTAGCGCAATGTTAAAAAGAAAGAAAAACTTGAAATGGAAATTCTGTTCAATTCAACAACAACGAAACAACCGAGATACAAATGTCAAAATTGATGACTCAATATATGAAATAAAGCAAATTGAATGTCAACACAAGTTAAAAAAAAACGCAACTAAAAGAAAGACAAATGCGTAACAGAAAAAAAGCGACAAATACTTCCGTTATTTAAGCATGCAAAATTTTTTTTTCTCAACAGTTTTATGCTTTTTTTCGTATTGTATTATAAAAAAATGCCACGAAAAATGGTTTGAAAATCAACACTACATGAGTGTGGGGTATTTAGTCAGAAATTGCTTTAGTTTCTTCTGACTGACTAATGAGTTCACGATCAGGAACACTTAAAAAGGTAATTTTCTTAAAAACTCATCTTTTTAAAAAGGTACTTTCTAGAAAAGGATTTTTTAAGACGATACTTTTTAAAAAACGTAATTTTTTTAAAAACGCATTATTTTTATTTAAAAAGGTGTTTAAAAAAGAATATTTTTAAAAGGTATTTCTTTTTAAAAGTCACCTTTTTGAAAATATACGTTTTTATATGGTACTGATTTATGATGTACTTTTTTTTAAAAAAGTTACTTTTAAAATCAGATTTTTTTAAAAGAAGGTACTTTTTTAAAAAATTATTTTTTTAAAGTTGCTTTTTTAGAAAAAAAAAAAATACCATCTTCTAAAAAGCACCTGTTCGTAAAGAGTTCATTTTATTAAAAAGTACCTCTTCCTAATAAATGAATTTTCTTAAAGATCGTATTTTCTAAAAAAGTATCTCTTTTACAAACAGTGTATATTCTTAAAAAAAATTTTTCTTGAAAAAGTACTTTTTCGGTAAGTATAAGTATAAAAACTATCCTGAAAATAGCTGACTTTCTTAAAAAAGTCTCTTTCAATAAAGGAGTAGATTTTCTTAAAAATACCTTTTGAAAGGTACTTTTTTGTTAAAGAATTAACTTGTTTTATAAAGGCACTTTCATTAAAAAAGTCCTTTTTTATATCCAGAAAATCAGGATTTTTTCGAAGGTCTCTAGGCCAGGGCATTGGTGTTTCTGTGGACAAGGTATACATCATATTACATATAAGTACATATTATCAGTAATATTAATAGGCAAGGCCATTTCTTGTGACATCTTCTACACTCTCAGTTACCAACCGATATAAAAAAGATATGCCATTTGAAATGTATTTCTTTGCAGATGTATACTATATATACAGATGTGCACAATTTGGTACATTTTGATAGATAGATAGATAGATAGATAGTACTTTATTTCATTTTATAAAATTATTTACAATAAAATTTGTAAAGTAAATTGAAATGTTGAACTTACGACAATGACATTACGTCTTCTGTCGGATGTTTGACTTGAATTTTTTCTTTAAATATAAATATAAATTTAATATAAATACACATAAATATAAAAATAAAATTAAAATTTTTAAAAATTTTTCAAATCAGCGGAATTCATTTAATATTAACTTCCTATATGATAAGGCATTGATAATAAAATTTACTAAATTACTCCAGTTTTCATCTCCCACACCATTTAAAGCGTTTATAATTTCATTCTCCGTTAAAACCACTTTTCCAAAAAATCTTTTCCTATATTCTTTTAAAATCGGACATCTTCCTAAAAAATGGGTTACTTTTTCAATCTCAGTTAGATTACATAGCGAACATGTATTATTAAAGTTGTTTCTGTTGAAATAATTGCCATTCAGAACGATAATACCACATCTTGCCTTGACTATCCATGATATCTTGCTTCTTCCATATATTTCTTTAAAATATGTTTTGCCAATGTTGTGGTCGAGCGACTTGTAGATTCTTGTATTGCTTTGCAAAGACTTTATCCACATTTTTTGGTGGTTATGATTTCTAATCTGGCTTAACAAACTTGCAAAACCATCAGACCAGAGACTTATATTAAAGTTTTCTATCGTCCAATCTAGCCCATAGTGTCTACCTAGTTCATTTAGATCTTTAGCCCAATATACATTTCTTTCATAGACAATTTATTTGGGAGTCTGTTATTTTTATATTCAAAAAATGTCTTATATAGGTATCTTAAATGCAAATCAAGCGTATATAGGTGACTATTATCCAAACCGGTTTCTAGCATTATACAGTAGATGGGTGGGCAGTCTGGTAACTTAAAAATTTTTTTAATAAAAAATATCTGCAATTTGTCAACTTCCTCAAAGAGTGACCCACCCCATATTTGTGCTGCGTAGCTCTGGATGGATCTACAGACAGCTTGAACCTCCACTTTGCTTCCAGAGATATATGAGTTTTACATAAGTATGTATTCCAGGTTGCCATTATACTATTCTTGACTGAATTGCTTCTCATTTCTAAATGCTTTTTAAAGCTCAACTTTGGTGTTAGCAGGAGTCTAAGGTAACAATACTCATTTACAATTACAATTTCGTTTCCACAATAAGTCCATTTCTCGTTTCTGGACAATCTACCTCCACGTCTAAATACCATGATAGCAGATTTGCTAAAATTTACTTCCATACCCCAGGTTTCACAGTATAATTTCAAATTATTTATCATTTTTTATAATACGGCTGTATCATCGGCTAGTATAACTATATCATCTGCATATAAAACTAATCTGATATTCAACTCATCCACATATAGTCCACCTTTAAGACAATCATGAAGGTCATTCAAATATATAGCAAACAATAACAGTGACATTAAACAGCCTTGTTTTACTCCTGAGTAAGTACAGAATTTTTCTGAAAAGCTATCTCCTGTCCAGACAACTGAGGTTGTATTTGCATACAATTTTTCAATAAAATTGACCAGCTTCAAAGAAATTCCAAATTGGCGAAGTTTATACATTAAGAGCTTTCTTGACACCTTGTCAAACGCTGCTCTGAAATCTACGAAGAATGCATACACTTTTTTCTTCTCCTGTAATTTAAGGTGTATTATTGAAGTGAGATTGTATATATTATCAGTCGTGGAATAGTTTTTCCCAGCCTGGTATTCTGTAAGCATGTTGTTATTTCCAACCCATTTTGACAATCTATCATTTAGGATTCCCATCATAATTTTTGCAGCGCAGTTCATAAAAGAAATGGCTCTATAATTTTCGGGTAAATTCCTATCTCCTTTCTTAAAAATGGGGTATATTATGCTTACTTCAAATATTTTGTCTACATTGTTGCTGTTATATATATTGTTAAAAAACTTTGGCCAATTCTTCTAAAAACTCATTAGTGGCATTATAGTCAAATTCATAGGGTATCCCATCTATTCCTGGTACTTTATTTGCTTTAACTTTGGTTAACATGGATTGAATTTCATTTGCAGTTATGCATTTATCAAGCCCATGGATTTGTACTCAATTTGTTGCATAATATATATCATTTGCAAATTGTTGTGGATTTAATAATACCTGAAAATAGCGTTTAAATTCATTCGGCGGAATATTTGACCCACCTATAAATTGCTGATTTTTTATTATTTTTACTAACTTCCACCAATCTTTGCTATCATTTATTTTGTTTATCTTTTCTTCAAGGTCTTTGTAGTATTTTCTTTTGCATTCTTCACATATACGTTTGTACTTCCGGTTTGCATTAAAATATTTAGTTTTATGTTCGACGTTTCGAGTTCTGTGGTACATGTGGAGCCAATAAAACGACTTTTTCCTTGCTTCCTTACATAGAGTATTATACCATTTGTTTTTCGGATTCATAGCTGTTTTCGCCTGCCTGTTTGTCTTAGCTGTAGACGATATAGACTTCGCAAGATCGTCTAAATCTAAATTATTTTGTGCTTGTTTTTATACCCTATACCACTATGTGGTTTGGGTATAATGACTTTGTGCTGCTGTTTGTAACAACCAAAAATATTTGACCTAGACCCATCTTTAATTATACCGATCGAATCAGAATCACTTTCTGAGTTGATTTAACAATGTCCGTCCGTCCGTCCGTCCGTCCGTCCGTCCGTCCGTCCGTCTGTGTGTCCATGTAAAGCTTGTAATCAAACTGCAGGTCGCAAATATGAATATATTTTGATGAAATTTGGTATATAAGCTTTTATCGGCCATGGGATGAACGCTATTGAAATTGGTGAGAATCGGTCCATGTTCAGACCTAGCCCCCATACAAATTACCCATATGAAATCGACATAAATTGCCATAAGATCCAAATTGTCATATAGATATTACTCAAATTGGGTTTGTATGCGTTCATTACATCCACTAATGAGTAGTCCAAAAATGATCCCTTTGACCCCATATAGAGCTGCTTCCCGATCTTCACTTAAATCTATTAAAAAACAAAAATATTGAACTGATTCTTCTCAAATTTTGTTTGTACATATTTTTGCAAAATACAAGAGACTTTACCAAACATGATCAGGATCGGTCCATTTTTGGACCTAGTCCCTTTATTGATATAGCATCCGATATGAATTTTTTCATATCTGCAGCCAAAAAAATTAATAAAAATCCCACTCAAATTTGGTTTTTGCTTATTTTCAATGTCCAGTTAGTTGGGCCTAAGAGATAGGGTTTCTAAACGCATGGTATAGGGTATCGTATAGTCGGTCTAGACCGACTATAATTTTCTTACTTGTTTTCTGCTAAATTAAGATTTAACTTTTCTCGATATAATTGCTTATTAGCTTCCTTCCATACCAACTTTGGTAGACTTTGCTTTTCACTTTCTTCATTTCTTAAGGTGGGGATTTTCAGGGCCAAAACTATGGGCATATGGTCGGACCAAATCTGTTTCTCCACCACCAAATCTTGCACAAGATAAAGAGCTTCCTGTGATACAGCACAAAGGTCATTGACTGATTCTCCATTTCCTCCAACAAATGTTAAGTTTCCCTCTTTGTCACTTTTTGTTAAACCATTCAAACAATAAGGCCATTATTATTACAAAACTCGAAATATTGTCTTCCTTCTGCATTAATCTTTTTATCTTTTGAATGTCTTATGTTGCTAATCAATGACTGAGCCATATAGAAATCTTCAATACTTTGCTGTAGTTCTCCCACTCTCACATTTAAATCGCACATCAAAATTGGCATTTCCATATCATTTTCCATGAAAGATTCCTTTACTTCTTCAAATTCGTTTTTCCAGTTGCTTCCTCTTATATAAACAGGAATAATATTGATTATTTTGTTAGTAAACTTTATGTCAATTATGTCAATATTGTCGACACTCCTAAAATTGGTACATTTATTGTGGAGTAATAATAATTTAAATTTGATACTGACACATACAAAAAACTATACAATCCTCTGCGTGTGTTTATTATAATTGTTAATATTTTTGCAAAAATTGCATATCAAAAGCCCTATGTTGAATTGTGAATTGGCTAAAATCGATTAGCATACTTTAGGCTCTTATAAAATCATTTATTAACGAACCTATTAATATGTCTTCTGTGTGTTCAGCAAAAATTTTTGCTGCAATTTAATGAATTTTATTTAAATATTCATGAACTTATTATATATATAGATTAAAAAAAAATATTAAAGGAACAAAAATGTGGAATGCAAAATTAAAATTTCCTAGAATTTGCACTAGAATTTGTAACGATCCTAACCGCTTAGGTCTACCTCGAATAGGGCAGGGGCTACCTATAATACCGACCGTGCTCAGGGCTGGGGTGTGTTCTTACCCATTTCGAATGTAGATTTGGAATCGTTTCAAAAATTTTACTTAGGTAGCAAAAAAAAAATAAATATAACAAATATAATAGGGATACTTTCCAAGAAGAATTAGAATTGTTGTTGATTGAACGGAAATCTAAAGATGGTATTCTTTCCATATCTTTACCCTCCCACCATGCTGACTATAGGGTATTTAGTAGACAGCCCAAAAAAAAAAAATATATATATATAAAATTACCTACATACCTACGACTTCACTTTTCGTAATAAAGCTTCAGAATTTTGATTTAAAATTCCATTTTAAGAATTACAACCATTAAATTTATTTGTATTTAACATAGTGATATTTTGGTAATTTAATGAAAATAAATATTTAATAGAAATTATTATATTATTGAACGTATGAATAAATTATTGATAAAAAAAAAAAAAAAAAAAAAAACAGATTTTTGTAAATCATTAATAAAATTCATGAAGTTAAGTTAACAATAAAAATAAAAAAAAATCACAAAAAAAAAGAATTTTGAAGAGGAAATTTATAGTATGTTGTTAAAACATGAATATCAAAATCAATTTATATTACCCGAAAAAAAAATATTATCCAAATATTGGGTAACTCTCTTTACTTAATATTTGATACCACAATAAAGGATTGAATTATTGAATTGAGTATCTATTAGATATTCATGTTTTCATATTAATTTATTGTAAAAAAAAAAATGTAAAAGAGACTTGATTGTAAATGAAGAGAAAATTTCAAACACACTTACATTTTTATTTCCATCGATGTCTTCAAGCGCTTGGAATCGACGTAGATGTATAGCTGTATTACAATCTTTTGAGTTAGACCAAAAGTCTCCAGTTATGAGAGAGAGTATAATTTGTTTGAATTGAATATGTTTGTGTAAGTGTGTTTAAATATGTATAAATTATTTAGAACTAATCTAAATAATTTATTACATTTGAGTGAATGTGAAATTGAGAGTTTAATATTTAGAGATTTTGGACTTTATGAGTAATTGTTGTATGAGAAAAAATGAAAGTAGTATAAAAAAAAAAGAATATTTAGGTGACCATAAAAAAAAAAATGATTTTACATTAAAGGAATATATGTATATTAACACAAACAAAAATTCTTAAAAATTATATTAATGATTTTTAACACTATTATTTTTAAAATTAAAATTAAAGCAAAATTATTTATATTAAGAACCAATTAAATAAATTATCGAGAATTTTCTTGTCCTTTAGACTTTTCTTTTAAATTTTAAACATGAAGTATAATTATTTCGAAAATAATTGAAAATTATGAAAATTAAACAAATAAAAATTAAGTTTCTTGATTAACACTATTTTCTTTTTTTTTTTCTCTTTCTTTTATTTTTTTTTTGTATTAAAATTTTTAAATTCTCTTTCTTTCTCTATAAGTTTTTCAAAAAGACAACGTTATTCGCAAAAGCACTACTGGTCACTCTAAAATGGGCACTTAACACAGCAGTGTGTCTTTTATTTATATTTCAGAAGTGTGATTTTTTTCTTCACCTTTTCCAATTTTTTTGTAGTAATAAAACAAAAAAACAAACAAATATATCCTGCTCTGTTACTTATGAAGCAAATAATTTAAAATCATGAAACGGAGGGAATAACTTGGCGTGATATCCTTCTTTTAACAATTAATTTGCAATTAGTTCACAATTTTTATAATTTTGGCCTCTGGAACAACCATCCCCAAAAATAATTTTCCTATAAATGAAATTATTCCTTGATTAACAAAAAAAAATAATTTACTTCATAAAAAAAAAAGTCTTACCAAAAAAATTTATTATCGAATCAAAAAAAACAAAATTATTCTTTTGCGAATTTTCAAATAATATTTCTTCCGCTTGTTTCCGCTTCTTATCAAATTTCTCCAACTAATAAATTTTTCTAATAAAAATTTTCTCACCCAAAAGCAAAATGTCCAATGTCAAACAAATGCTAACTTGATTGAATTTTATTTTTTAATTTGGAATTTTGGTAAAGTATAAATGTCCTAAGTTATACAGAAGATAATTATAGAGGAAAATGTCATTCTAATGTATATAATATATCGCTATCACAAATTCCTTAAGGATTTATTTACCTGGAACCCCACCAAGAATGTTTAGCGTAAAAATCACTGCCAACAAGAAATCGGCTTCCTAAGGAAGCCGTAGTTTTAACATTTGATATTATGCTGAGGTGGGATATATTTTGAAGAAATACTCAAATCTCTATCATCAGACTAAAGTTTAAAAGATGCTGCCTAAAGGTGTGCTTTGGGAAATCCATTGAGAATGACCTATTTTATAGTAGATTTCATTAAGATTCCAGAAACTGCATGAGCTCTGTCATCAGGATGATTGGTGTTGATGAGATCCTAGTCACTAATTTCAAGGAATCTTCTTCTTGTAGAGTGAGTCACTGAGATCTGTAGCAAGTCAATAAAGTTTGCATTAAGGAAAAGCTCTACTTCTGAGTTAACATTGAAATGTCATTTACAATAATAACAAGGTGCATTGTTTGCATGAGTTTATTGAAGAATTCACTTTGGCTTTGCATTAAAATTTCAATATTTTCAAGCGTTTTGTTCAAGTTCTTTGTTACTACTATTATTTTTGTGACGTAGCACCACTGTGCCATTTGAGTTTTTTCGTTGCAAAAATCATATCTTTTGAACCGAATAACATAATTGATAGAAAACTGTTATATGATAGACAACTGCATATGATAGACAACTGTTCAGCCTATGAAACGAGCGTTTGGAAAGGGTGCTACGCTTTGTAGGGGCCTACTTATGGGTTATCAAAGTTAAAATTTGTAGAAAAATCAATTTTATGGTAACTAAAAAAAATTATTTTTACATTTTTAGATTGTTTTTATTTTTTTTCTTTAGGGTTTTATGTTTTAAATTTTTACCCAACAAATTAAAAAAAATTTCTTCTTTTTTAAATTAATTTTTTCACTTTTCTGTAAAATATTCATCACAATTCGTAAGAGAAGGTATATCTAAAAGACTAATCATTTCTAAACTATAATTATTTTCTAACTCTATTCATGACTTCACATGCCACAGGGAAGAAATAAGTGGATCGGAAGATGCTGCCAACATGTTGAATAGGTCCTCATTTTGCCTTCCCTTGATGGTTTGAATGTGTTCTGCAATCTACATTTTTTATAAAATTTGTTAAGAGACTCCTGTGCTTCTTCAGAAAGCTCTCCAATTGGCAAAGACTGGTACTCAATTATATCATATTTTGTGGAATTGACATTTTCTTTGCAGTTTAAAACATTCAAGATCGTTCCCAATCTTTTCACGATTTCATTGTCAATTCCAGTGATACCAGTTACTGCCTCATCATTTTCAAAAAATCTCCTAGAAGTGTTTCCATCGTTTGAGTTACCGTATCCGTGCTTGGGATAGTCTACTTTTAGTCCAACTTGTTTAAAAAAAGCATCCTGTATTTGCTTCTTTCTGATCTTTTCCTTATCATTTATTGATGTATTTTCATCGAAGTTTTCCTTCTCTTGTAGTAGGGTATACACCAGTTTTAGCAAGAACTCCATACACCTTATCCTTGCGTGCAATGGTGACATTCAATATTCGTAATTCTCCTCGTTTGTAGAATCGTTTAAATTACCAAAGTTATTCTGACTCTTTTGAAAATCGGGCATGACAATGTTGAGGTTGTTCCTGTCAGTTCGTTTACGACTTTTCCGTCAACCATGGTCGGGTGGAACTCGTAATTGCATTCACTACATTTTCCTTCTCCAATTTGCAGCCTTGTAGGCTTAATCTTGCTTATTTGTTCTTAGATGTCCTTCACCGTGGTCCTTATGAGTTCTGCCGATTCCCTTGAAAATTGAAACATTATTGTTCGGCAATAATGCACTGATGACGGACGTGGATTTTTCCAGTGTAGGAAAACATCAGATTTTAGCCGCAAAGGAACAACAGATGCCATAAACATATTTCCGTCCGATATTGTAGCGTCATCGGAAGATATCCTTTGCTTATAAACGCTTTGTCCGGATGATCCATCGCAGCCCCATTTGCTGATCAATGTCAGTTTCTCAGGAAGAATTTTCACCTCATTTTCAGGAAGACTCTCCAACAACCGTTTTGCTGTATGGCCCATGAGATCCTGCAGATTGGCTTTCACAGAGACTTCCGTAAACTCCGTATGCAGTGGTCGTGAATTTATTTTGGCATGCGTAATATGCTTGTATCCTGGTAAAACGCCAGTCCCGTGTCGCATCAAGGATGCCCGTAGTATCTCATATTTTTCTTTGGAAAGTTGTAAGTCCATAAACAAGGCCAAGGCTTCTTCGGAACCATACTTTTTAATGTGTGCGTTTGTGGGCGTGGGAATGCTTTCCTTAATCCTTTTTAGTCACAGTGGGCTTGCATCAGCAACAGATTTTGTAATCTGCGACCTAAGTCTTTCACTATTCTTTGTTTATTTAATAGACAGCGCGTCCGATAAATGCTTCGTGGTCAAGTTATTGGTGGCATCGGCAAGTTTCCTCTTTCTTGTGAAAATTGAACACTCCTCAATACATTTTTTTGGCCTCCTTTCGCTCCTCTGGTTGATGTGGTGGGTTTTTCTACTGCCAATATATCCAGGATGGTATCTTCATTAAGCCAGTCCTCGTATTTGGAGTTGAAGTTCTGAATGGTTCGATTAGATTTCACCCATTTTGCATTAATATTTGCAAATATCCGATAAAAATTATTTTTTATAATTTCGGTTCTCTCAATATTTCCGTATAAGCTATCAAGTTCATCTAAAGCAGCTTCCGTGAAAAACTTTGGTGTGGTTGACCTTCTAAACAGTTCAAATAATTTTAAATTGTTCAACGCCATGTTTTCAGTACTTAAATTGTTTAACGCCATGGTTTCAGTACTTGTTGCGCCAACTTTCAGTCGTAGACTGATCCGGGCATTATGCTTATTTTGCAATACATAGGCTTATGATACCATGCCTAAAAAATTACCTGTTCCCTGCATACATATGGATTTAGGCTTAATTATGCAATTTTGATATTATGCTCGTGTCTAAATAAGATTTGTGCCTACCTGTAGGGACCATAAGTCAATATTGTTCTTGACCATTTGTACTCCAAAGAAATTTTTAAGTGAGGTGCGTACCTGTGAATTTCAATGAGTAGTTGTTTGTGCATCCTGTGTCTGTAACAGAATATTGGGAGTAGACTTTGGCAGAGGCACACAGGTAGATAACCGACTTAAAATGCAATTTTCAAACTATTAGATCAAACTACTGTCAGTCAAAACATGTAAGGGATGCACGCCATACAATTTCTGCAACCATGTCTTTTTAATCTTTTTTACCTCTAGAAGCCAAACGGGCACGTACGGGCAGATAAAACCTTTTGAATTATGTAAAGAAATAATCAAAGAACACGTTTTGCAAATATATTTTTTTTTTATTTTCCGTCAAAGTTGAAAAATAGTGAAAAAACGGATAGTTTTTAAATAGTGATTTACCAGGAGGAACACAAAGCAAACAGTTAATTTTTTTTATCATTATACATTTAATAAATACATCAATCAACACAAAGAAAAAACAAGTAAGAAAATTATAGTCGGTCTAGACCGACTATACGATACCCTATACCATGCGTTTAGAAACCGTATCTCCTAGGCCCAACTAACTGGACATAGAAAATAAGCAAAAACCAAATTTTAGTGGGATTTTTATTAATTTTTTTGGCTGCAGATATGAAAAAGTTCATATCGGATGATATATCTATATGGGGACTAGGTCCAAAAATGGACCGATCCTGACCATGGTTGGTAAAGTCTCTTGTATTTTGCGAAAATATATACAAACAAAATTTGAGAAGAATCAGTGCAATATTTTTGTTTTTTAATAGATTTAAGTGAAGATCGGGAAGCAGCTCTATATGGGGCCAAAGGGACCGTTTTTGGACTACTCATTAGTGGATGTAATGAACGCATACAAACCCAATTTGAGTAAGATCTATATGACAATTTGGATCTTATGGCAATTTATGTCGATTTTATAAGGGTAATTTGTATGGGGGCTAGGTCTGAACATGAACCGATTCTTACCAGTTTCAATAGCGTTCATCCCATGGCCGATAAAAGCTTACATACCAAATTTCATCAAAATATATTCATATTTGCGACCTGCAGTTTGATTACAAGCTTTACATGGACACACAGACGGACGGACGGATGCTGATTCGATCGGTATAATTAAAAATGGGTCTAGGTCAAATATTTTTGGTTGTTACAAACAGCAGCACAAAGTCATTATACCCAAACCACATAGTGGTATAGGGTATAATAAGGCGATTCGGTACCTATTTTTCGTGATATTACACCTGAAATCGCAACAAAATGACTAAAAATTGTGTGTTTTTTTTGAAAACCGAAAGTCGGTCAACTTTGAACTGTTATATCTTCTAAACTAAAAATGTGATATTATTAAGGGTAGCATATTTGAAATCGTTGAAAAGTTTCCTATAGCATGGGTTTAGTCAAAACTTCGTCGGCCCACATGAAAATTTTGATTTTTGAAACCTCGTTTGCTCTACTGGCGCCACTGTGCGTAGTTGATTGTTATCTGGTATATTGCTATTAAAGGAAGAGAAGTTTTCTGAATTCTATGGATTTATTGAGTCATGGCTATTCAAGTTTTGCCTGCGATTAATGAGTTTTTCTAGTAGATACCTGTAAACCTTACATCTTTTTTAGTTTGCAGTGTGATGTCGTAGACATACACTGTGGAGGTGATACACTGTGGAGGTGTATATTCCGATTTTGGATATTTATCTGTGGGATGACTTAGTCCGCATTTCTCACAATTTTATATTTTCCTACAATATATCTTGGTGTGCCCAAACTGCTGGCATCGGTGACATTGTTTTCAAAGGAGGTAAAATTTTAACAATTACGTTAAAGAGATGTTTTATATCATAAATAAGCCAAATCTAAATTTGGTTCTGAATCAAAAAAAAATCATGTGAGTCCGATAACAGGCGAGATGTTTAAATATCTGGTAATAAATAAAATGCAGAAAATAGCGACAAAAAGGTTATTACATATCATAATTTTTTCACCAAACAATCATGTCACACCGATTTGTCTTAAAGCTTACATGTTACTCGTAGGATCTTACGCTCACATATTACGCTGTTTTTGTGATTGTATTGTGAATTAGAAATTTACCCCCCTGCGCGTATAGATGTTTACACATCAAAAGCATTGACTTGGGTTGCTTTGTAATTCTGCTCTTCATTTTCATTATGTTTCGTACTAAATGACATAAGATATCGATTTCATTTTTATAACATAAATTGGGATAGAGTAATGTATATTTTTATGAGCTAGTCAATAAGCTTTTTCCTGTTTGGTATGTATGAAATCGTATATAGTGGTAGTAACGCATCTTGTTGATAGTTTTACTATCACTTTATATGATTTCACTTTTTTATCATTAGTCTTACATCTCTTACAGATTTATAAGAACAACCTTTAGATTCTACTATTTTTATGATATCTTAAATATATTTACGCTGATCCCTGACTCACTGACTGACTGACTGATTCTGTAACGCTGAAATAATACACACACATAGCACTCCATACAAAGCTATGCGAAATACACAAACAAAATTTAATCTTTCTCATTTGATACAAACCCACACACAATTTTCTCTCTTCTTTGTTACCGACCAGTGCTGTTAATAAAAGCTTCTGAAAATCGACAAGAAATTGCCAAGAAAATTTTACCGCTTATAAAATTCGAAAAATATTACAAAAGGAAACAATAAAATTTATTAATATGATTCATATTACGAATATTATTACAGCATTGGAAATTTCTATATATAAAAATGTATTAGTGATCAAATTTCAATTAAAAAATTTAACAGAGCAATCAACTAAATAATTTTATTGATATATATATATAGCTGAAACATATAATATAGGTTTTAAGTATCGCAGTAATTAAAACTTAACTCTTAAATTGAGATGCTATTCAAGGAATTTCAGTTTTGAAACGACTTGACCCAGAATTAAATCTATACATATTTTATAATTTACATTTACACTAATTTCAGTTTTGAAACGACTTGACCCAGAATTAAATCTATACATATTTTATAATTTACATTTACACTAAACATCCCATTAATTGTTAGCCCTTGAAATCGTAGTTTTTATACTACTGACAATTTTAAATTTTCAATCATCATTTTAATAAATTTAGCAAATCATTTTAACAATTTGAAAAATCGTCGAAATTACAATAAGTTTCCAAAATTGGCAGCACTGCTAACGACAATAGCACTACATATGCAGATTTCGTGTTACATATGGAATAATTTGAATGCAAAAAATGGATAAAAAAAACTAATATCTATTCAAATTCTGCTTTAAATTTCCTTTGTTGATCAATAAAAAAATTCTGCAAAAAAAGTAATAAATGAAATTTTAGACATTTTTATTTTTTCTCATTTAACGTCGTCCGATATGCATACATACTTCTTTTATCGAAGTAGACTTTTCCGTTTGTCTGTTTTGTTTTTCATCTCAAAATTGTTTTGTATTGTTATGAGTGCTTTCGCTCAGGTTCTCTGATTGCCAGCACTTACCAAAGAGTATGATTTTTTTAAATAAATATTTGAGAAAAAAGAGATCTTCAATGTGGATTTTGTTGTTGTCCAACGTATGATTTCGTTTATACCTCTGTATTGAAAAGCCCTTGAAAAAATAGTGCACATTAATGCCGTTTTCTTTTCTGACAAAAAATGTCGCCCTTTTTTGCCCTTTTTTAGAAAAGTGTATTTTTTTATATGTTCCGAATTAAGAGCAACCTTGTACAATGCACAACATGTCGATCGTGTTGTATGAAAATTTTAAGTAAATCAGAGCAAAATTTAAGAAGTTACAGCGTTTCCAGCGACCGGCCTCATGCGGTATATTGTATATAAATCAGTTTTTAAAAAACTTTAAACCGATTTTCCCGCAAATAAATGTTCGAAGTCCGTGAACATCATAACTCAAAATCTACTTGACCTATTCTTTTGAAATTTTAGACACTATATTTACACATAAATCATCAGGTAACCACGAAGAGTTTTTTTAATTCCATTTTCTTCCCCATTTTTTAACAACAAATTCCCGAAATTGTATAGCAAAAATCGTTTTTCATTTCAAAATGCTGCAAAAAAAAAAAAAAATTTTAAAAACTCTTCGTCACTACCTCAGGAAACATGTCACCTTTGAAACGCATTTCGATTTTTTATTTCAAATGATCCGGTAACGAGTTATGATGTTCACCGCAAAACAACAACGCCTCCGGAGATTCCCTCTCACGGACTTATTTATTAAAATTTATAATTGAAAATTTTTTCAAAGATTGTTCAAATGTTATGCTTAAAAGTACTTATGATATAGATAATCCAACATTATTCATATCTTCAAAAAATAATTATGAAAATACGACTTTTTTTAACATTTAAAACTTTACCCCCCCGCCCCTCCCTAAGAAACTTCTAGGAACCTTGCTCTAAGACGTTTTTTTTCTATGCTATTCTATTGGCGGGACTAAGTTCGTTATAACCATAGTATTTTTTTTGCTTTGTTCGAAAGGTTTAAAAACTTTTTTTAGTTGAATAAGTTTATTTATTTTGGATGTAAAACATAAATTAAATTATTAAAAAGATACATATTAATAGTTTGCCTTAATAAGACTAAAATTACCGAGTTTCTATCAAAATTAAATATTTTTTTAAAATCATATAATATTAAAAACTCCTTATGTATAGAAGCAGAAAGTACAAAGCAAAGGTTGGCTACTGGCAAACTTTTGCGAATATATACATAAAAGGACCTTTTACAAAACTTCATTTGAAAATCGAAGTTTTTGTTTTGTAAAATAAAATTAAAATAAATTAAAAAAATTTTTTTTAAATATATATAATATAGGAAAATTCTGAAATGAAAAAAAAAATGTTTGTTAAAGTCAAAAGTTTGATATAACCACTGTTCGCTATAAGAGAAGCAATTTGTATGAAAAATTTGATTAAAACACTTCGGAACGAAAAAATTCTTCGCTATAAATAAAAATTTATTGCAACCAGGGTTCGTTATAAGCGCACTCCATTGTATTAAATTTTAATAAGTTTGGGAATCTCCAATCTCCTCACTTTACCCGGCCTTCCCACGTTCAAGTCAAATTGATCAAACATACAATAGTCAAAAAATTGTTAAGCAACTGTCCCATTGAAAAATTTAAAGAGAGAGTTGAAACGTATAATTGTTTAGTAAAAAAAAGAGTGAAAAAGCATGAGTGCATTATAACCTGAAAGCCAAAAATTTAACGTGTGAAGGCCGGGTAATATCTTAGAGATATTTAAGCTGATCCCTGACTCACTGACTGACTGATTCTGTAATGCTGACCAAAATTATACGGTTTTATTCTTAGGATTGATCTCGCCCTAACCGGCACCACATTACCTTTCATATTAAAACGCCGCCAGTTTCCAGTAATTCCTGCATACGCAATTACCATAAACAAGGCTCAAGGCCAGTCATTTGATTACGTTAGCATTAATTTGAAGACCGCGGTATTTTCACACGACCAACTGTATGTGGCTTTGTCACGATCAAAAGTTGCAATCCAAGTTAATATACGTTTTCAATCGAACCCACAGCAAGGAAAACTATTACATGACCAACGATATTTCACACGAAATATAGTTTTTTAAGAGATTATAAATTGGAAAACTTTTTTGCCAAATATATCTTATCTGTTTTGATATTTATGTATACAATTTCTACAAACACAATCTTTTTTTATATGTACATATGTAACAATATAATTTCCAATTTACTACTATATTAAAATGAATTTAATTTATTATAACTTTTTCGTGTATTTAAATTTAAACTATTTGTTTTATTCATAATTTTTAAACGGGCGCCTAGGCGCCACACAATCAACTAGTTATCTATAATGATCGATTATCATCATTAACATTATTTATTTCATCATTATCATCAACAACAAGAACAAAGAATTTGTTTTTGTTGGTACTTGCAGTATTATCATATTTATTAATTTTGCTTTTATGTTTCACTATTTCTGGTGACTGCGACATTCTTTGTTTTTTTTGTTGGAATTGTCTGCCATCGATCATCAATACCATCATCGCTGCTACAACTCATCATCGTTTCTGCTTAACAAGCAGGGGATTAGTAAAGCAGATCACTAATCCGTTCGTTTTGAAGTTTGTTAAAGGTTGCAATAAAGCTGTTGTAGATTTTTAAATACACAAATTTTAAATCAATAATTTAGTACAATAAAAATTGCTATTGATTTTAACACAACATTAAAGAAAATATCAATAAAAAAGTATGGACTGTATCACTGTCTGACTTGATTTTATTTTTATTTATTTTTTCTAATAGTTACTATTTTTAAAAAAATATTTTCTTAAAGTAACTTATCAAAAAAACCTATTTTAAAAAATAATTTTTGTGAGTACTTTTTTTTAGAAAGTTGTTTTTTAAAGTAATTTTTTTTTAATTCAGTATTTTAAAAAGTCATATTTTTAAAAGTGTTTTTTTAAACAAAGTGATTTTCCAAAAGTGTACTTTTTTTAAAAGGTACTTTTAAAAAGGCACTTTTATGTAAAAGGTACTTTTGTATAAAAAGCTACTTGTTTTTAAAAAGGATACTTCTTCTGAAGAGTTCACATTTTAAAAAGGTGATTTTTTTTAAAAAGGCAGTTTTTTTAAAATGCAACTTTTTTAAAAAAGGCACCACTCAAAAAAAAAAAAATAGCATTCTTTAAAAGATGGAATTTGAAAAAGTAGCTTTCCTTTAAGTCCTATTTTAAAAATATTCTTTTTTAAATGCAATTTTTTAAAGAACTTTTCTTAGAAATGCACTTCACTTAAAAGTTTAATTTTTGAAAGCACTTGTTTTAAAAGATACCTTTCTAAAAAAAAGTAATTTTTTAAATAATAATTATTTAAGTAATAAGGACTTGTTTTGAAGAAGTACTTTTTTTAAATGTATTCTTTTGAGATAGATATGTTCTGTGAAAAAGTACTTTATTTTTTAAAAGACCTTTTTGAAAGGAATTTTTGCTGAAAAGGTAATTTTACTAAAAAAATACTTTTATTTAAAAATTAACTGTTATAGAAGATTTTGCTTTTAATGAAGTTATTTTAAAAAGATGTTTTATAAAAAAGTTCTTTTTTAGAAAGGCACTTTTTTATGAATGTTTCTTGTTTGTTATAAAAGTTTTCAACATTATTTTTTATTTCTTTGAATAGCATGCATTTTTGAATAATGTTTTTTCTTGAAAATTTCTTTTATTTGAAAACGAAGTTTTGGTTTGTATATATTTTTGGAAAAAAAATAGTTTTATAGCTAAATATGGTCACAGTCGGTCAATTTTTCGATTTATTTCTCATATAAATATGGACTTTTCATATCCTATATGAACTTTTTCATATACGAAGGCATAAAATATTTGTTTATGCTTACCTTCTATATCCAATTAGTTGGAAAAACGACCCATGGTCTAAACGTATGTTATAGGGTATTCTATAGTCGATCTAGATCGACTATAGCTTTCTTGGTTTTTAATTATAATGGAATTACGTTTTATGAAAGCATACATACCTAAATGAGTGGAATGCATTTTGAATAAGGAACATTATCTTAAAGTGCCTTTTTTACAAATTAAATTATTACAAAAAATATTTTATAATTAAATTGAAATGCAACGTGCAAACCATCACTTACAATTACAATATATGAAAAATAACCTTCTCGTAAAAGGTTAAGTGGAACAATTTAAAACTATATCGAAGCAAGAAACAACCCACCAACTCTAGGCCCTAGAGTCTAGGGACTTTACGGTATGTAACTATTATGACTATATTTTTCATATTCCATCCTTCACTCGATTGAACATCTCTACTGCATGGAAAAAACAAACCTAAGATAATAATTCCAATTTCATAGTTTATGAAACAGTCAGGTGTCAATACACATCAATCAATATCTGTTCTATTCGTGTTGTGCTCTATAAAAAAAATGATGCAAATTTTGTTTTTAACTTTTTTATTTTACAAACCTCTTATTCCATATTTCTGTTAAAGACTTAAGTTACCAATCATGTGTGGTTGTGTCTGTGTAAAAGTATACTAATACACATACTTATGTATGCTGTTGAATGTGTAGTCACAGAAGAAGGATTAATAAGATATATGAACGAATGGTACCCGTACACAAACACTCAAGCATATACAAATTTAATGGTTGTTTGCGATATCATGCATACTTTTATAACACATGCTTAACAAAAGCATCCCGTATGCAAGTTGATATAGTTAGAGCTGTTGGTTTTATTGCTATTGTTATTGCCGTTATGTTATTGTGCACCCATTTGTCGACTAATGTTGTTTAGAATTGTATTCGTATTCGTATTTGTATTAGTACTTGTATGAGTGTTTATGTTATGTGAAGCAAAAGTTTCGTGCTTTGTTTGACGTTCATGCAGATGACGTTTCATTGTTAACTTTTTTTTTATGATTTTGGGGTATGATGTTGTGGCAAATGTTGCTGAATAGATGGAAAAGAGCAAAAAATTTGAATAAATGAAGATACATACGACTATTGCTGCATTAAGGGGTTAAGTTCACGGAAATACACGAAAAAAAGAAGCTGTTTTGGATTTGTAAATGAAGAAATTTAAGATGAATATTGCTTAAAGCTTACAAAGTTGGATAGTAAAAACTATTATTGGTTGTTTTTTCGTTCAATTGAATTTTTTCTTATCAAACTAAATTTTCTAAAGTATTCTTTAAATCTGCACATAAAAGAAGAATTTGTTCAAAATAGGTTACTACAAAAAATAATTATTTATCAAGAAATTTTTGTTGTAATTCCAATATGTTTTCAAATAAAGGAAAATTATTTCATAAAAAATTTCTTAACCAGAATTCTTATAAAATGAAAGTACATATAGCAGCAAAAGGAGTTCCTGCAAGGATTAGTTTTAATTTAAAATATAAATATGTATTAATATGAGTCATACTATGATTATATATTATATCAATAATTGGACAAAAAATGGACGGTATCAGGCTAAACGGCTTGGCAGTCCCCACACAAATTAATTATTAAGTGTCGTATATCTGGCGTACTGTAACAGTGAGAGGCTTGGAACTTTGCGTGAGCCCATAAGTTATTCATGTGATTAGTCGAACAAAAAGTGGACAGGCTCGTACTAGTGGCATGGCACCTCCTATACAAAAAATATATAGTACTACGAAAGCGACAGTCTTGAAACTTTTGACAATGTGAGTTGCCGTGGAAAATATGGGTGGAATCGCGAATTCAAAATGCGCCAAAATTAAAAATCACCAAAATCAAATATGGCCAAAACCAAAAATCGCGAAAGAATAAAAATCGCCAACAACGAACATCTTCAAAATCAAAAATGGGCACAATAAAAAAACGCTGACATCAAAAATCGCCAAAATGAAAATCGGTAATTTATGAAAAATGCATGTTCTTCTCATGGGCAGCTATATGTATCTTGCTCCAGAGTAAGAACATCGAATAATTTGATACTTTGTTGCACGGAATAAAAAAAACAAAAAAATATTGTATAGCAGAAGGCATTGAAATAAAAAAATATAATATATTAAACAAAACATTTGAATTGCACAATACAAACTTCATAGAAAAAATTGATTACGAAATAAAACTTGTCAATAATGCCTGACATAATGAAGTCATTTTCAATCACATTTGTTGTCAATTATTGTCAGTTGTATGAAAACGGGTTTAATGTCTTGTCATTTACAACCCCTGGCAAAATTTGACATCTGAAATGAAATTGCCAGCATGTTGGCAATTTGTTTGTGTTTGACAGCCGGATTTTTTGTTCGTGTATAAGATGTAATGAATACGTAATGAATAGAAAATTACTAGATGTCAGTTGAGGAAATTGTTTGTTGTCAGCTTATATGACATAGTGAAAACCGGGCATAAGTCTCGGCTAAAAGTTTCGGTAAGTCGTAGCGAAGCGCGACAGGGCATACTAGTATTTTGTAAATTAGATTTGATTTATCAAGTTTGTTTATTTTACTTTTTCTGTTGGAGAAAAGTTGTCTCTGTGTGTTAACAGTTTTTGCTGCTATTTTGTATTTTTTCTTCTTGCATACCCTTAGTGATCTGGGTACGTATGTTACCAATTCGCATATTTTTGTATGTTCCTCTCTTATGATATTGTTACTATTATTTCAATTTATTTTAACAGGTTTTTTTAGTTATATTATATGGGAATGAGTAATTTTTTAATCTTAATATATAAAAACGTTGGTGCGTATGTTGGTACTCTAATAACTGTTGAACCACTAATGCTAGCGACTTCGTATTCATACCATATGTTCCTTTGGTTCTCCGATTTGCATTACTTTTTTTTGTACCTGATAGGTGGCGCTGGGGTCGAGATTTTCCCAAAAAATTTATTTACGGTCCAATTTAGCTCAAATTCGCAACATATATTATGTACATAAAATTAAAGTTGCTGACAAAGTTTTTCACCTGTAGGTGGCGCTGGTGTTAAAATATTCAAGAAAACGTATATTTTTTTTCAGTCATATTCATAATATTATTAAATGCAATGTATTTAAGAATTTTCGAGGGAGTTCGTGCTTTACTTTTGCCCGACACTCGGTATTAAAATTTAGATGCAATATAAATTCCAGATGTTTTCTTCGGGCCAGCAACGCGGACCGGACTCAGCTAGTATATCATATATCCTCTTCATGTTATCGTTATAAAACTGTTTGAAACTGAACGTTAATAAAATATTTACTACATATACATATATGTTTTAAATTGTTACTTTGTGATATATAGCACACTATAGACGATTAATCGAATGAGTAATAAGCTTGACGTTTGTAACTACCAAAATATTTGGCTTAGAGCGATCTTTTATTATTCCGATCGACACAGAATCACTTTTTGTGTTGATAAAACGATGCTGTAGCAACTTTAAATGCAATTTACTCAAAATAAAGTAAAAAATTTTAAAATCTGTAAATCTGCAAAACGGCTATAGATATAGTGCAGTTGAATTATTAATTTTTACTGGTGGGCTATAGTGTGCTACAAATCTATATCGATGCCATATGGAATGTAGCAAGCCTCGTTTGTTTCGAAAGTTCATAGCAAAGCTCGTTCGTTACAAATCTTAATACATTATTTTTCTGTATTTCAGTAAGTTTAGATTTTTCATCTGTTGAGATTAAATCAAGAATGGCATAACATCTGCATCTGCATTTGTCTGCGATCGCGTACGCATGTACAAAACTTTATCAAACTCTTAAGTGCAAAGTGAAAAAAAAAAAAAATATATATATATACAATATATGTATAAAACTAATTGTCTTGAAACAGGAACAATAATAACTCAAATAAAAAAAAAAAAATAAAAAGAAAATCAATTTACATTGCTAATCATCATGGATGATGGCAAAGGAAGTGAAGAGACAGATGATAGCAAAGAAAGTGAAGAGACAGATGAAAGCTGGCAGGTAGTCCCCCCTTCTAGATTAACAAAACGTCGTTTAAATGAATCTGCAAAAACTATACTGTATAAAAAACCGAATAACAACAATTTAAATGATACTGCATATGAAAGCTACGCTAATACAAACAACAAAAAGTATAGTGGATCAAAAAATAATAACAACGATGACATGTTCAACTATGAAGCTAGTACTTCTAAACAAGTAAGAAATGTAATCAAACGAACTACAACTCCTATTGCTAATAATCAGGTAAACCAAAGCCAGTTTTCTGTACTAAGTAATGATGAATATGACAATGATAACGATGCTGATGACATATGTGATACAGATAATGTACAAACAATAGAAAATAATTTACCCAAGCCTCCACCAATAATTATACCAAATGTTTCCAATATATTAATATATTAATATTATTTGCCCCACTGAGTATAATTATAAAACTCTTAGAAAGCTAGTGACATATTTAGATGGTAAAAAATTAAACTTTCATACTTATCAACTAAAACAAGAGAGATCTTATATAACGTCAAGCATATTAATAATGCAATTGTAAGTATTGTGCCACCAAAAATAACTAATGACCTTGTTCAATGTCACAGTTGCCAACAATTTGGTCACACTAAGAGGTATTGCAAAAAACAAGTAAGCTGTGTTAAATGTGGCTTGGGTATCTTACAATAGAATGCGAAAAAGCAAATGATACACCAGCTCGTTGTGTCAACTGTCTAGAAAGTCATCCAGCAAATTATAAAGGCTGTCAAATGTACAGACAAGAATTAAAAAAAAAACTACAGAATAATAATTTTGTTAATAGATTTAGAAATGTAAGATATGCCCAAAATAATTATGATTATCCATCAACCACTAACAACAATAGTTCTCATTTTCATCAGAACTATAATCAACTGTCTTATGCTGATGCGCTTAGAAATACACAACAAAATACAAACGATAATCCTTTTGAAAAAATTGAAGTTCTAGTACAAAACCAAATTGAGTTAACTAATAAACTCTTGACTATGATGTCAGCTTTAATAGCAAAATTATGCAACTAAATATTCGTATTGCAATATGGAATGCCAACGGGCTTTCTAACCATACCCAAGAAACTGAACTCTTTCTTAAAACTAATTTTATCGACATACTTTTTGTATCGTAGACACATTTCACAAGTAGAACCTTTTTTAAAATTAAAGGTTTTGATTTAATAATTGCAAACCAACCACATGACAATGCACATGCAGGTTCTGCAATCCTAATCAAATCATCAATTAAATATGAAGTCTCAGATATAATTAGCCAACCATTTCTTCAAGCTGTTTGCATTAAAGTAAAATGTGATTTTAGTGATGTTTCCATATGTTCTGTCTATTTCCCACCTCGCTTTAAAGTAACCAGTCCAAATTATAAAGATTTATTCAGTCGTTTAGGACCAAGATTTCTGGTTGGAGGCGATTTTAACGCTAAACATCCATGGCGGGGTTCAAGAGTACAAAATCCTAAAGGTATTGAGTTGCGTAACTGTGTTATTAATAATAACTATTCTGTGTTATCAACCGGAAGCCCAACGTACTGGCCGACAGATCCAAGAAAAAGACCGGATCTAATGGATTTTTTGATTTATTCGGGTATTTCTAATCAATTCCTCGATATATCCAATGAGCTTTGCGATGAACTCTGCTCTGACCATTCACCAATTTTAATAACTTTTAACACATTTTTACATTCAAAATCTAAAAAATATCAAGTTATTAATCGACAGGCAGATTTAAAGTCTTTTTTCATTTGGTTCGAGAGAAATATAAATTTAAATAGAAATATTAAATCGCCCTCATAACAGGATGACGTGGTTGAAGCCTTTAACAACTTAATTCACGAAGCTGGATTCATATCAACAACGAAAGACTCAAATTCTGACTGTCCAAATAAAATTGTGATATCTGCAGAAATTAGGGAAGCAAAAGAAGATTAAGAAAGGTCTGGCAAATAAGTAGAAATCATAATGATAAGCAAATCTATACTAATATTATAAAGAGGCAATGTGTGTTTGTTTGTTTGTTTGTTTGTAGGAGGTAACTACCCACCTGATATTCCTGAAATTTTCACAGAGTCTTAGCGCTGATATGGGAAGTGCTATAGGCTATAATTTTTTAAATATATATCATATACATATATTGAGTATTATGATAGGGAGAGCTTTGCAAATTTGTGTGAGGTCACCTATTGTTAATATTAGTAGCTACGCCGGAAATGGGCGGGATCGGACAAGTGGGCGTGGTACCTCCCATACAAGTAATAATTCAATATTATATATATCGAGTACTGTGATAGAGAGAGCTTTTCAAGTTTGTCTGATGTCACCTGTTATTAATGTGAGTAGTCGGCCAAAAAATGGGCAGTATCGTACCAATAGGCGTGGCACTTGCCATACAAATTAAATATAAAATGCCATATATCTGGAGTACTGTTATAGTGAGGGTCTTGGGACTTTGTGTGAGCCCATAAGTTATTCATGTGATTAGTTAGACAAAAAATGGGCGTGATCGGAGCAGTGGGCGTGGCACCGCCCGTACAAATTAAATATATGATACATAACCGGTGTACGAAAAAAGGGAAGATTTGACACTTTGCACGATCATCAGATCTTAGTAAGAGTAGTCGGAAAAAAAATTGGAGGGGTTCACATCAACGGGCGTGGCACTCCCCATACAAAGTAACTATTTAATGTCATATATCTGGAGTACTGAAAACGAGAGGGCTTTGTGGCTTTGCATGAGCCGATAGGTTCTTTGTATGATTAGTCGAACAAAAAAATGGGTGATCGTAGCAGTGGACGTAGCCCAGCCCATGCAAAGTAGATATCTTATATCATATAACTGGTGTTCTATAAAAGTGAAAGACTCGACATTCTGCGCGAGTCCATCAGATATTAATGTGAGTAGTCCAATAAATATTGGGCGGGATGGGATTAGTGGGCGTGACACTTCCTATATAAATAATATGAAGTACTACGAAAGCAACAGTCTTTTGTTTAGTACATTAGTTAACAATGTGATTTGTTGTGGAAAATATATCGCCAAAATCAAAAATTCGCCAAAACCGAAAATTGCGAAAAAAAAAATCGCCCAAAAAAATCTTCAAAATAAAAAATTGGCAAAATCAAAAATCGCCAATTGACATTTTAAGTTCAAGCCAATAGTTAAGTGTTGCCAGATCTAATTTTGATAATCCATCTTCTTCTCATGGGCAGCTACATGTACCTTGCTCCAGGGTAGGAACGCCGAAAAATCTGATAATTGTTGTACCGAATGAAAGAACAAAAAACATTGTATATCAGCAAGTATTCAAATAAAAAAAAAATATGCTAATAATCTATACTAACATAATAAAGAGGTAATATGTGTTTGTTTGTTTGTAGGAGGTAATCTCCGTAACTGCACATCTGACCTTCCTGAAATTTTCACGGAGTCTTACTGCGGATATGTGAGTACTACTGGCTGTAATTTTTTTAAATATTTTTAGCGGGCGTGGCACCTCCCATACAAAGTAAATTTTAAATATCATATATATTAATATGATAGAGAAAGCTTTGCAAATTTGTCTCAGGTCATCTATTATTAACGTGAGTAGTCAGACAAAAAAATGGGCGGGATTGGACAAATGCACGTGGCACTCCTACACAAACTTAATATTAAATGTGATATATCTGAATTACTGTATTAGTGAGAGCCTTGAGACTTTGCGTGAGCCCTTTCATAACAATTCGGAAGGGGCGGGGGAGGGGGAGGGTGTAGCGAAGCACACCGGATTACATCTAGTATTTAATAAAGCAGCTAAAGAGTAAAAAAACGACTGTTTGAGTTAAAAAATGAACAGCTTTGTTATTTTCTTCGAAATCTTGGTGTATCTAAAAACGATGAATTTAGTCTATGGAAAGTAACAAAATACTTAAACGTCCACCTAAAAGAAATACTCCAATAAAAGATGTTAACGGCTCGTGGTGCAAAACTGATAAATGTATAGCAGAAGCATTTGCTTTACATCTTCAAAATACTTTTCAGCCTCACGATTTTAGTTATAGCACACATGCTGATGAAATTTTAAATTTTTTAGACAGCCCATGTCCAATTGATTGGCCAATCAAGCATATATCTCCTCGTGAAGTACAAGAGGAAATAAATAAGTTAAATTGTAAAAAAACACCGGGATATGACAGTATTAATGGAAGTGTAGCTAAATCTCTTCCTAAAAAGGGAATTACATATTTGACTTTGATTTATAATTCCATCCTTCGACTAAACCATTTTCCGTCTCAATGGAAGTGTGCCGAGATAATCATGGTAGCTAAACCCAGTAAACCGGAGAATCTTGTTACATCGTACAGACCTATAAGCTTACTCGTCACATTCTCCAAAATATTTGAAAGAATATTAATGAGAAGATTGTCACCAATCTTGGAAAAATTCAACATCATACCTGAATACCAATTTGGTTTCAGGCATAATCACGGCACTCCTGAGCAATGCCATCGTATATTAGCCTTTATAAGGGATACCTTGGAGACAAAAAAGTATTGCTCTGGCGTCTTCTTAGATGTGCAACAAGCATTTGACAAAGTCTGGCATAATGGCTTATTTTTCAAACTTAAAAAACTGCTTCCAACACCATTTTATTTACTACTTAAATCGTATTTAAGTGAGCGACATTTCTACGTGAAAGTAAATGACCAAAAATCACAAATTTATAGTATCAATGCAGGCGTTCCGCAAGGCAGCGTTTTGGGGCCAATACTTTATACAATATTTACATCAGATATGCCTATTACTGACAATGTTTTAATTGCAACTTACGCCGATGATGCAGCAATATTAGCTTCCAGCACTTGTCCCATTGAAGCTTCACATCTTGTACAAATATAACTAGATAAAATTGAAAACTGGCTAAACAGATGAAACATTAAAGTCAACACTGAAAAATCAGCTCATGTTATATTCACTTTACGAAAGGGTAGCTGTCCAAGTTTGTCTATTAACAGTAGTCAAATTCCTCAAAAAAGAGTGTAAAATATCTTGGTCTTCATACTGCCAAAAGATTAACGTGGAAAGATCACATCAAAGCCAAGAAAGAACATTTAAAATTAAAAACTATTCGTCTCTATTGGTTATTAGGACCTAAGTCCCAACTAAATCTTGAAACCGAGGTAGTCATATATAAAACTATCCTTAAGCCAGCATGGACGTATGGAATACAGCTGTGGGGAACAGCCAGCAATTCAAATATTGAGATATTACAACGATATCAAAATAAAACTCTAAGGTCAATTGTCAATGCTCCGTGGTTTGTATCCAATAAAACCATACATAATGATTTATTTATTCCAAATGTGAGAGATTAAATCAACAGATTTAGTTCAAATTATCTAAAAAGATTAAATAATCACTGCAACCCACTGGCTATATATTTACTCGATGACTCTGAAGAAGTAAGAAGGCTTAAGCGGCATCATGTACTTGATTTACCACTCCGTTAAATAAAAAGAAAAATTGAATACTCTCAAAATGTAATTTCTTGTTAAATTATTAATATTCTTTCATTTTGTAAAAACTAATTTTTAATATATTTTTGTAAATAATTATCTTAATTTCCTATTGCTAATATGTTGTTGTTCTCAATGGAGTCCAACAACAAATTTAATCTTTAAATGTATCTAATTTTCTTATTATCCTTAAATGGATAGATTGTAAATAAAGTTTGTAATGAAAAAAAAACTAATTTCGTCAATTTAATTAGCAGCAACAATTTTTTTGCTTTTTCCCGAAATAAATCATATGATAAAACCAATCAGACTTCATTATATAATCCCTTAAGATAAAACGGTTTTGAATTAAAATCACTTCTAAAAGAAAAAATAATATCTATAATATTAAAAGGCTAGGCGATTTCTTGTGACTAATGTTATGTTCTACCGTTTTATCCCGATTTTGACCAAACGTATATTATTTTAAAGGTATTTCTTTTTAATTAATGAGTTTGCTTTCTTCACAATTATAATAAACCAAAAAGGTATTGGTTTGTGAATTGGCTAAGTTGAAAAATAAGGTTGTTTAGAAATTGCACTCGGATTTTGAGCGCTGGAATTACTAGTTTTAAAAATTATATTAATTTATTAAAATTAAGGAAACTGATGGAAAATAAATTATGAAATATGAATTTTTAAACAGATAATGAAAAAACTTCATCTTCAATGTACTCCTCATTGTTTTCTTCCACTACATCATCAACATTAGTATAACCCAAGACCGAAACATAAAATTGCATATCTTTATTATGTTTCCAATTTTTCCCAGAGTGGTGTGATAAAAGGATTTCGACATCTGTTTTCTTTTCAGGTTTAATCGCCACATTGATGGGAAGTAGTTCTGGGATAATGCCATATTTTTTCCTCGCTTAAAGAATGGTTTAGAGTTGCAAGAATTGTTTCTGTAAAGAATCTCTCCTTGCCGAGTCATCCCTCCTCTCGCCACTTTTTCTAAAACCATTCACTTTGAAGGTTTAAATCGGAAATGTTTTCCAGTCATATATAGGAACTTCGCTCCCAACTTATCGTGATGTACTAACTTCGTTAAACAAATCCCAGTATTCGCTTAGCTTTATTATCCTATCTTTTTTTTAAATTTTTTTTTCAATCCTCCCGAACATCCTATCGGGAGGAATGAATGAGTGCCCTAATATAGGATAAGTAACTGTAATTTTTTTGCAACATCATGATTCAGAAAAAAACTTGCACAGCATTCCTAAAACAGTTATATTCTTATTTTGGCCTGGGCAGTAACCACAGAACAGTTGTATCTCCTGAATATCAAGTTTTTAAGTGGTAGTATAAAATGGAAACGATTTCACTTGATCCTTTAGATCTTTCGTTTTCAGTACATGTATATGCATGTACTGATCCTGGATTCTGTGCACTTGCACAGTTCTTGCACAACTAAACAGATAGAGTTGTCTACTATAATATGCAGATCGGTCCGCGACACGCGGCAACAATAGGTTTTTTTGGCAGTCAAATGTCAGCTTTAGGACAGATGGACTTCTTCTTTTTAATCATTCTGTTTTAGTCATTTAATAAAACGCATTAGCTTTGTGCTTATGCACTGTATATTGAGCCATTAATTTAACCTTCCTTGGTCCTGAAGCATTTCTTTTATTTGTAATTTAAAGCGAATACATTGCGAACAAGCATCTGTCGCTGGATGTTTGAAGCTAATGTTAAAGTCGCAATTGAAAATTTGAAGAGAATAGGAATATTTGACTTGCAAATCAAGAGGAGCAATCGCTTGGTAAATACTGCCTGTAGGATTTTTCCTGAGTATAATGGGAATCTACAAAGTGCAAGGATTTTATAAAATTGATATCTCCTACCTTTTTAAATTTAAATTTCTGTGATATTCTATCACCTCTTCGTTCTTTTGGGGACCTCTGATCCAAAAGATGGGTTGTACCAATATTTTTCACACAAAATTTAGATATATTTCGTATACCAAGAAATGCTTTCGAACATATTTGTAACATACGCTTAAACCGAGGGGTTAGCTGTGAGCATAAAACTTCTTTTTTTGAATGATTGCAAGTAGGCATTGATAATAACCCTTTGGATTCGTGCCTAAAAAATATAACAGGCACCGAATTAAATACATATTTAAATTAAACAGGTTCCAAAATTATTATAAATCATGAATCTTACGTACGTATCTGATTTAGCAACTTCCCTTTTCCAGCTGTTTTTATTAACTTTCCTTTTTTTTTTTGCTCTAAGAGGTGTTTCACTATTGTCACGCATTTCTTAACCCAAAATGAAGAAACATTATTTTATTTAAACGTTAAAACTTAAAGAACATGCAAGTTTTTATTACAAAAAATATATGTATGGTTTGATATTGATATAGCAAATATTCTTTAAAAGTATGAATATTGAAAATCTAAGAAATAGCTAATGAAATATTGACCTCGGTTAAATTGTTTAATATAATAAATAATAAATAATACTATGAGTATAGTATAAAACTAATAAAAATAATGTTTTGGGAACTCGCACTTCAAAGAGTGAACTAGCGACCTTTGCTACGAAACATGCAATGATATAGTTTTGGAAATAACTGGTATATGGAACAAACCAGTTTTGATACTAACAGCAATTTTTGATTTTTATATTTCTTATGTATTAGTAAAAATCCAGATTAATAGTTGTAAAAATCAATTATTAAAATTAAGAATTCCATTGTATAGGATTATGTGTGTATAAATATAGTTTCGGATATGAACTTTTACATACCTGCATGCAAAAAATTTAATAATAACGCTACTCAAATTTGGTTTATATTAATTTTCTATATGGAATAAGACTCTTTCTCTAAACGCATGATATAGGATATCGTAGAGCCGATCTAGACCAACTATAATTTTCTTACTTGTAATTTTGTTGTGTTTATTTTTTTTGTACCAATTATCTCAAGCAAAGTTACTTTAAACCAGGGACCGTAAATAATGATTATTGTTCGTTTTTTTAAATCAAAAAATAAATCACTTAGAACAGACATAAAAAAAAATTTATTGCACCATTATTATTATATTTTGACAATCTTTGCATATCCGTCATGACTTTTAAATTTTTGATTTTTTAAGTTTTCTTCAATGGTAATGATTATTTTTGAGTAATAATAAAAAAAAAACAGCTATAATCATTATTTTTGAGCAAAAAAAAAAAAAATAAAACTCAAAAATAATCTTTATTTATGATTTTTATTTTTTTCGCTCAAAATAAAACTCAATTTCAATTTACGACTTTATATACGATGTACTTACATATTTTTATGCATATGTATATATATTTACACCTATATGAATACCCATAATATAATTTGTAGTTAATAATTTTGTTACTAAGTGCTTGTTTTGAAATTCAAAATTTGAATCATTTGTTATAATTGCATTTGTTTTGATATATATTAATTTTGTTACTAATAATGTTACAGTCGTTTTGAACTTACATTCGTATGAATGTACATACATATGGACATACATATGGACACTGCCACAAGATACAATCGCGGAATCCTCGGCATAAATATTCAATTTATTGAAAGCGGTACGATTTGTATAAAGACTTTGGACCTTATAGAGCTGATGAAATCGCATACATCCCAAAATCTCCGTGTTCAAATTCAGTCGATATTAAACGATTTCAACATAAGTAAAAATCAAATTTATACCATCACCACTGACAATGGTAGAAATATGATTAAGGCAGTGGAGCTATTAAATGAATGCGAAGCTCTGGATGACTGTGAAATAGTAGCTGAAGAAGATTTGGATGATGAAGAGCTGGTTAAGAATATAAAAATTAATTCAATCAGCTTCATCAAATGTGCAGTACATACACTGCAACTTGCTGTAAAAGACTGTTTTCAACGCTTGGAATCAGTTAATTTCATTGAAAAAGCGCGGAAAATTGTGAAAGTTTTAAGAACGCCGTCTTATAGGTGTGTAATTTTACATACTATTATTATTATTTATTAATAATTCTTTTTTTTTACCATGAAAGGTATTTGATAATGGACGAGTCATTACCGCAACCAGTGCTTGATGTTGCAACTCGTTGGAATTCAACATATCATATGTTGAACACACTCCAAAAGTTCGAGGATTTTTGTGAAAGGCACCTTAAAAATTCTATGAAACTCACTTCAGCTGAGTGGGTGGATTTAAAAAGCCTTACAGAAACTTTGGAACCGGCTTATATAGCAACTGAGAAATTGCAAAGTTGTCAATTATTCATGGGTGATTTTTATAAGATGTGGTTAGAGCTTAAGCTCACTGTCGCTGCAACAAAAACATCTCTGAACCACGCTTTGAGACAGTGCATCCAAGAAAGAGAAGACAGCTTATTGGGGGGTAACGTGGTCATTTGCAGCATCTACTGGGATCCACGAATAAGAAGAATATTGCTGCAAAAACCGATAAGCCTTATGCTCGCCAGAGCACAGCTTAAGCAGCTATAACTACAAATAATAAATTTGAAAGAAATCGTAAGTAAATTTATCTTAGAACTAACGCAAACACAAATTTATATATATATTTCAGATTAATCCAATACCTGAGCCCTGCTCAAGTAGCCCGAAGGCATCGACATCATTCGATGCAGAGAGCGCATTGCTTTCGCAGGATTCGAACACTTGCTCCCTCTTGAACGAGTATATCAATAAAATTGAGGTAGCTTCCGATGAGGAAACAGATGATAGTTGGCACACTGAGGAGTTACAGAAAGGCTATTCTGAAATTGACAACTATTGTCCAAAGCCAGTTTGCCCAAACAAAAATATTATGAAGTACTGGGAGGCAAAAAAATTTCAATACCCTTATCTGTACCAGTTGGGGCACTCTGTTCCTGCCACACAAGTGAGTGTTGAAAGATCCTTTTCTGCATTAACGAATCAAAGATGCAACCTATCAGACGAGTCGTTGGCGAAATTACTTTTTGTAAAATTAAATAATAAATAATTAAAAACAAATAAAATTGATTAAAAAAAACTTATGAAATAATTTTTAATAATTTTTTTCGCCTCGGTTGGTTCCTCTGGATTTGTTTTATGAGGATATGCAACTATGTTGGTAAAAAACCACACAAAAAAGTCATAAATTGAAATTGAGCGAAAAAAATAAAAATCATAAATAATGATTACTTTTGAGTTTTAGTCTTTCTGCTCAAAAATAATGATTATGGCTGATTTTTATTACTATTACTCAAAAATAATCATTACCATTGAAGAAAATCCTTAAAACTCACAATATAATCATTATTGTATAATTTTTATTATAAAACTAATAATGATTACGGTCCCTGCATTAAACTCTAAATGGACTAAGCATCTGCAAATTCAAATGTTGTTGGTAATATAAGCAAGTTAAAAACCAATAATAATGATCTCAAATTTTTTGTCAATCATTGTAACTTTACAAAATGCACTAAGGTTAGTCCTATTGGACAGTAGTTTAGACACAATTTTTCAACAAGATCATTCCAGAACTCTCTGAGATGTCAAAATTTGACATTTTGGCCAAACAGGTGTATTTTTCTCAACCATGTAACTTTTTATTGTTGCTAGCAAAATTTGTACCAAATAATTTAGATAGCTCTTTTTTCCAATTTTCGGAAAAAGAAATAAAAAAAAATAAAAAAATTCGTTTGACTTTTTTTTTTTGCAAAATCAAAAATTTTTTGACTGTTTGTTTCAAAAAGGCCCTTTTTTTGCTCAAAAGAAATCTTAGGTTTTTTCTTTAAGAGCTTTTTGGTCGCTTATTGGGATGCGAGTGGGATATCTACCAAAAAAATGTTTTGTATCTCAAGACAACGGTTTTTTAATTTTTAGCATATGCACTAATTTGAATTTTTTCCTATTAGTGTGTAAGTGTTTCTAAAACCTTAAAAATAAAGCATATACTGAGAAACTAGACAAATTAACCTTTTCGACGGTATGTAACATACCTGTAATTTCATACCTTCGATACTGTAATAGCCGAAAAAAATCATTTTTTATATCCTATACTACTATGTGGTTTGGGTATAATGACTTTGTGGTGCTGTTTGTAACTACCAAAAATATTTGATCTAGACCCATTTTTATTGCACCGATCGACTCAGAATCACTTTCTGAGTCGATTTAGCGATGTCCGCCCGTCCGTCTGTCCGTCTGTCCATCTGTGTGTCCATGTAAACCTTGTAATCAAACTACAGGTCGCAAATATGAATGTATTTTGATGAAATTTGGTACATAAGCTTGCACCAGCTGTTGAAATTGGTGAAATTCGGTCCATGTTCAGACCTAGTCCCCATATAAATGACCCCTATGAAATCGACATAAATTGCCACTAGATCCAAATTATCATATAGGTCTCAATCAAATTGGGTTTGTATATGTTTATTATATCCATTAATTAGTAGTCCAAAAATAATCCCTATAGGACAATTCTTAGTCACAGGCTCCATATAGAGCTGCTTCCCGATTTTCACTTAAAATAATCGAAAAGCAAAAATATTGCACAGATTTTTCTCAAACTTGGCTTGTATATGTTTTTTCAAAATAAAAGTGACTTTACCTAATATGGTCAGGATTGGTCCACATATCGACCTAGTCCCCATATAAATATAGCATCCGATATAAACTATTTCATATCTGCAGCCAAAAAAATTAATAGCAATGCCACTCAAATTTGGTTTGTGCTTATTTTCGATATCGAATTAGTTGCACCGAAGAGATAGGGTGTCTAAACCATGGTACATGGTATTGTTTAATCGGTCTAGAACGAGTATAATTTCTTACTTGTTGCAATTTCTTTTGTTAATATAAAACAAGAAAATATATATAATTTTTTATAATTTCTAACTTGTTGCAATTTCTTTTGTTAACACAAAACAAGTAAGAAAATTATAGTCGGTCTAGACCGACTATACGATACCCTATACCATGGTTTAGGGAACATATCTCTTCAATCTAACTAATTGGATATAGAAAAAAAGCATAAACCAAATTTGAGTGGCGTTGTTATAAATTTTTTGGGCTGCCGATATGAAAAAGTTCATATCGGGTGCTATACGCATATGGGGACTAGGTCGAAAAATGGACCGATTCTGACCATATTTGGAAAAGTCACTTTTATTTTGAAAAAAACATATATAAGCCAAGTTTGAGAAAAATTTGTGCAATATTTTTGCTTTTCGATAGTTTTAAGTGAAAATAGGGAAGCAGCTCTATATGGAGCCTGTTACTAAGAATTGTCCTATAGAGATTATTTTTGGACTACTAATTAATGGATATAATAAACATATACAAACCCAATTTGACTGAGATCTATATGATAATTTGGATCTAGTGGCAATTTATGTCGATTTCATAGGGTTCATTTATATGGGGACTAGGTCTGAACATGGACCGAATTTCACCAATTTCAAAAGCGTTCATCCTATGGTCAACGAAAGCTTACGTACCAAATTTCATCAAAATATATTCATATTTGCGACCTGCAGTTTGATTACAAAGTTTACATGGACACACAGACGGACGGACACACGGACGGACATCGTTAAATCGAATCAGTTAGTGTTTCTGATTCGATCAGTTTAATTAAAGATGGGTCTAGGTCAAATATTTTTGGTAGTTGCAAACAGCAGCACAAAGTCATTATACCCAATCCTCATAGTGGTCTAGACCGACTATACGATACTCTAACATATAGAAAATAAGCATAAACCAAATTTGAGTGGGATTTTTATTAATTTTTTCGGCTGCAGATATGAAAATGTTCATAACGGATACTATATCTATGTGGGGACTAGGCCCAAAAATGGACCGATCCTGACCATGTTTGATAAAGTCTCTTGTATTTTGCAAAAATATATACAAACAAAATTTGAGGAGAATCAGTGCAATATTTTTGTTTCTTGATAGATTTAAGTGAAGATTGGGAAGCTGCTCTATATGGGGCCTATGACTAAGAGTTATCCAATAGGAATCATTTTTGGACTACTGATTAATGGATGGAAATATACATACAAGCCCAATTTGACTAAGATTTGTATGATAATTTTGATCTTATAGCAATATATGTTGACATAGTGGTATAGGGTATAAAAAATATACACAAACCAAATTTGAGAAAAATCTGTGGAATATTTTTGTTTTTTGATAGGTTTAAGTGAATATCGGGAAGCAGCTCTATATGTGGCCTATGATTAAGAATTGTCCTATAGGGATTATTTCTGGACTACTGATTAATGGATATAATAAACACATACAAACCCAATTTGACTGAGATCTATATGATAACTTGGATCTTATGGCAAATTATGTCGATTTCATAGGGGTCATTTGTATTGGGACTAGGTCTAAACATGGACCAAATTTCATAAATTTCAATAGCGTTCATCTAATGGCCGATTACAGCTTATATACCAAATTTCATAAAAATATATTCATATTTGCGACCTGTAGTTTGATTACAAGGCTTACATGGACACACAGACGGACGGACATGGCTAAATCGACTCAGAAAGTGATTCTCAGTCGATCAGTATAATTAAATATGGGTTTAGGTCATATATTTTTGGTAGTTACAAACAGCAGCACAAAGTCATTATACCCAAACCACATGGTGGTATAGGGTATAAAAAGGAAATTAAAGAAATTTTCTAAACACTTTATATCATTTTAAAGATCTGTTTTTCTTTAACTTGTGGTTTTCTAAAAGTATAACAAATATTGGCTTTTCTTTAAATGTATTTAAAGCGATGTGAAAATAACAGCTTTTGTAGAAAATATAATCCTGTTTCTCAGGAATTTCTATGAGACGCTTTTCTTTTTTTTGTGTTTTGTATTCAAGTGAAGTTATTTAATAAGTAAAATTGTTTAACCAATCCAAATAAAACGATATTTTATAAAGGGAAAATTTTCTCTTCTTTATCCTGGAATACTAAGAAGGTATAATAAGATTATTTTGTGGAAAAAAATGAATTTTATATAAAATGTTATTTTGAAGAATGGCATAAATTTAACAAGGTGTATACAGTTTTGGTGTTGAGATAATAATTCTGACGTAATTCTAAAATAATAAATCTTGCATTTTATATTTCAATTATATAAACTAAAATTAATAACATAAGTCTGTTAAAAAAATTAGGAATTGTATGTAATGCATATCAAAATGAAGTAGGCGATCAAAGAATATGTGTTTTGGTTAGAGGAAATAGAACAGCCATGGATTTATACAAAAATTTAAGACACGAATTTCAGCGTTGCTTATTTTAAAATGAATTGTCTGACTTACCGACAAATGCGCTGATTTGATGAAAGTGTAATATTGTACGTATACATATAGTTTTCACTCATCTATCTACGTTGGGACTTTTAACCAAAAGCTTTTTCTTATTTTTTGTAACTCGTAAATAAAAATACCAATTCTTATAGCCTTAAAGTTTCTTAATTTTTTTCAGAGTTTTTGGAGGTTAATAAACATATCTTTTTTTCCAATAGTGCGTGAAAGCGAAGAGGAATTCATATATTTTTAAAAATCGTAACTACTCTGTTAATATTTTTTTTTAAACTGGTTTCTGGCATTAAGTCTTCGTGAGTGTTTATAATAATTATTGTAATAATTGCTATATTGATTGTTAATATATTAGACTGCTAAGCAATTTTTCTAAATTGGTGACTATCTTGATAAATGCTTTAGTGGAGTTGTGACTTTCAAAAGATTTTTTGATTTCGTCAAACTCAATACTTTGATAGATATTTTTTTCTATGAAGTGAAAACAAATTTTTAATTGAAATTCTATATTTACGAAAATCTTTTTTAGCTCTCTCTTTTATTAACAGATCTGATTTTCTGTTTAGTTTAATTACATTATGTTTCCAAGTTTCAAATTTCATTACTTTCACTAGGTTTGTAAAAAAACAGACACAGATAACTTTGCCTAGGCAACTTTAGCATATTGTACATTTTTTCTCATATCATGCTGTTGGCATATCTTTGGCTGTCATACCCTGCAGTTACATTATTTCGTTAACTGTTATCTTTTCAAATTCATGTATCTCTTAATCTTCTCGACTAGATGCTGTAGAAATTTGTGTTAAGACTATGCTTGTTAGTGCTATGTGGGGGAGCAAAAAATCGAAAGGTTGTGCACAACAACATTAGACATTTGAAATAAATGTTAAGACAATGCAGTGTGAAATATTGTAATAAGACATTTGTTTGTACATTAGCAATTTAATTAACCATTAAGCTAATTATCTGAAAATCTACTAGATGAAAATATAAGTAAGTAAATGTTCGACTATTGTAAAATTATTTATATATATAATATTTACATATACAATGGCTTTGAGGCACACATTTAGATTTAAGAGTTGAATTGAAAGGAGTTAAGCAAAATTTGTGCGGCAATTTTTTATGATGTGATTATATTTGCAAAGGAGTTATTTTTTTATATAACTAATTTCACATTATAAAGAATTTACAGAATACGGAGTTTTTGGTTTCTATTAATTGAATATAAATGATATATCTACCATTTTCTTGCATTTAATTTGTGTTTCTCTATACACTGTCAAATTATAAATCAACATATATTTGTATATGGATTAAATTGAAAAATTCCCTATAAATATGTAACATTATTTTTGCAGTTTTTTAAAATTTCATTAATGGTTAGAAAATATGAAGAAAAACGTATTTTTTATACGATTTGATATGTATTCCGTTCCTCAACAACCCGACCTGACAAAGGAAATACAATACATATTACAAAATTGCTCTTTACTTCTCAACGTAAACTCGTTTTAGCTAGATATACATCCCTCCAGCGATATTCAATAGTTTCGATACCCTGTTTATAGGAAGAGCTCTCTTAGCTCCACCTCTTAATTGTTGAATTTTGGATGTGCGGAGTGGTGCATTGTCTTGATGAAACAAAACTTTCTTTTTCGACAAGAGCGGCCTTTTTCCTTAATTTAATCACTTTAATGCTGCAATAGCTTAACGTAAATACTCATCGTTGGTTGTCTTTCCTTTCTGAAGATAATCAATACGAATTATCCCTAACGCATCCCAAGAAACAGACGCCATAACCTTGCTTGCAGATGTAACTGTTTTAGTTTTGTTTGGATACGATTCTTCCAATTCAGACTACCGTTTTTAGTTTTTCTTTGTCTCGGATGTGAAGTGGTGGACCCATGTCTCATTCATGATCACGAATTGATAAAAAACTCGGCTTTATTGCATTAAAACATCTCAAAACACTATACTGAAACGATAGTGTGGATAGATTTCTCATGCCAAAATATATGGTAAATATGCGACGTATAGCAACTTTAAAAATGCCTATTATTTCAACTAGCTCACTCATCTTCAGACGACGAACATTTAATACTATTTTGTGGACTTTATTTACAGTTCCTGATATGACTACCTCAATTGATAGTCCACTACAATGTTCATTTTGGCAGCTTGTATGGCCTCGTTTAAACTCAGCCACCCAATATGTTATAGTTTTAAACGAAGGCGCAGACTCCGGAAGAGTATAATATAGCTCGGCTTTAAAATTGGTACAGACTGAGATCTTTCATATGAAACAAGTAAGAAAATTATAGTCGGTCTAGACCGACTATACGATACCCTATACCATGCGTTTAGAAACCCTATTTCTTAGGCCCAACTAACTGGACATAGAAAATAAGCAAAAACCAAATTTGAGTGGTAGTTTTATTAATTTTTTTGGCTGCAGATATGAAAAAGTTCATATCGGATCTATATCTATATGGGGACTAGGTCCAAAAATGGACCAATCCTGATCATGTTTGGTAAAGTCTCTTGTATTTTGCAAAAAGACATACAAACAAAATTTGAGAAGAATCAGTGCATTATTTTTGTTTTTAATAGATTTAAGTGAAGATGGGGAAGCAGTCTATATGGGGCCAAAGGAATCATTTTTGGACTACTCATTAATGGATATAATGAACGCATACAAACCCAATTTGAGTAAGATCTATATGACAATTTGGATCTTATGGCAATTTATGTCGATTTCATAGGGGTAATTTGTATGGGGGCTAGGTCTGAACATGGACCGATTCTCACCAATTTCAATACCGTTTATCCCATGGCCGATAAAAGCTTATATACCAAATTTCATCAAAATATATTCATATTTGCGACCTGCAGTTTGATTACAAGCTTTACATGGACACACAGACGGACGGACGGACGGACGGACGGCCGGACGGACGGACGGACATCGTTAAATCGAATCAGATAGTGATTCTGATTCGATCGGTATAATTAAAGATGGGTCTAGGTCAAATATTTTTGGTTGTTACAAACAGCAGCACAAAGTCATTATACCCAAACCACATAGTGGTATAGGGTATAAAAATTGAGATCTTTACTTTTAATTGCTCAAAAAAAAAAAAAAAAAATAAATATATAAATAAAATACTAAACAACATGGCGCCTTGAAACTTAAAACTTTCACCAAAATAATATGCTCCAAAGAGCTGGCGGCATACATACGTTAGGTTGGGTTATCCTGGGGCCGCCCTCCTATGTTGAAATTATATAAAACTGAAATTAAGTGTTCAACACTATTTTTCCTCAAAATTTTATTTTGAGTTAAAATGTCAAGAGGCTTGATATGACATGATTGATAGATGCGTCTGGCGAGGCATTTGTCAGCACACAAAACTAATTTCTGTACTAATTAGCAAAATATGAAAAGAGATGAAGACTTATTTAAGGACAACGAAATAAAATTTTTATAATCTAACGAAACGCCATAGAAGGCCAATGTATTTTTTCACCTAAAAATAAACATTTGAAGATACACTGCATCCGAGGATATACAGTTTTCTTTAAACTACCAAGGCGCGTCTTGTGATATGCCGGTAAGGCAATATTTCAAAGAATTTTGCTAGCAGACCGGTCACGGCGCTCGAATGGTTGATACTGAAATTCTTTTTAGGGAGAAAATGTGGTAGCCCATTTGCCCACTTGTTGCACGCAGAATCCACACGAGATCCATGAAATATCGTTGCATTACCACAAAGTAACTGATTGGGCCTGCATTTGCGCCAAAACTATGCTTATGGTATGTTGAGACCACAAAACTGTCGATGGGACACAATATCGGTGGATTTTGGCTCATTATGTCTGCCTAGAAATGCGTGAAAATGGTCTATGTGGTTGCTGGTGTTAACAAGAGGCAAATAAACTATATTGTACACGGAAAAAGATACAAGTTTGTGAAAAATCCTTACCAACAAATATAAAGCTAATGATCCAACTCCGAAATAGATGTAAGTTCAACCAAATAATGATAATAACAATTAATATTACAAATCATGGGAACTTTTCCCGGAAAAATATGTTATAAACTTTAGATAAAGGACCTACATCATTTTGGAAATTATGTAAAATTTTAAAGAAGATATATAATACCATCCCATCTCTTAAGTTTAACAATAATATATATTGTAGCCTACATGAAAAATGTGATACTTTTCGTTTGAAAAGTAGCTTTAAAAGAAATTTGTTAAAAAAACCTTAAACAAATATTTTTTGAAGTACTTTTTTTTTAAAGAAATGTGCCCTTTTTTTTAAAAGCATGTTTTTGTTAATTATTTTAAAAATATAATTTTTTTTTCGAAAGTACCCATTTTTCATCTAAAAGAAATTAATTTTTTTAAATTACCCTTTTTTAAACAAGAACTCTGTTTTAAGTACCCTTTTCTGAAAAACTACTCTTTTTTAAATACTAATTTTTTTTTTAATTTCCATTGTTTCTAAATATTACCCCTTTTTTAAATCCTCTTGTTTTTAAAGTTATTACCTTACCTTTTTTAAATTGCGTTTTTTTAAAAGTACCCTTGTATTAAAAAGTACAATATTTTTGAAACTCCAATTTTTTTAAAGTACCTTTTTTATAAAATAGCCCTTTTTTAAGAAATGTTTTTTTAAAAAGTACTTTGTTTAAAAATATAATCTTTTTATAAAATTACACTTTTTTTAGAAGTTCCGTTTATAAAGAGTCACTTTTTCAAAAAGTATTCTCTTATTTAAAATAGTGTTCTTTTTTAATAGCAGTGTTTTTTGAATTATCCTTTTTTTAAAAAAACACAATTTAAAAAAAAAAACAACTCTTTTTAAAGCACTTTGTAAATAAGTACCCTTTTTCTAAAAAACTATCTTTTTTTAAAAAGTACCTATTCTTAAAAAGTACTTATTTCGAAAAGTAATTATCTTAAAAAAATACTTTTCTCAAAATTGCCTTGGCTTAAAAAAGTATCTTTTCTTAAAAAATAACCATGTTTGTAATAGCCGCCGGTCGTAGTGTCTGAAAATTAAAAAAAAGAAAATGTTTGGTCAGATTATTAGCTGTGCTGGTATACTGGCGTTTAAGACATTCTAACAAATTTAATTCTAAATTGAATAGTAATTGTAGGGACCCGAAGTAAAATTTTCTAAAAACGAAAACTCCCTATATACTGCATGGACTGAATTTTGATAGACGCACATAATTGAAAAAAATATATAAATAGATATATACGCATACATACATACAAGCATATACATATATACCTTCTTGGAAAAGGTACATTTCTTTTTTCTGAATGTACAACAGGTCGAGAGTGTTCTGTCAAAATTTTAAGACCGTGCACATCATAACTCAAAATCTACTCGACCGATCCTTCTAAAATTTTATACACTAAATATTTCGTGATGAAAAATGGGGGTTGCTTCTTCCAATTGATGTGGAACACCAGCTACGGCTACCAAAAGAAACAGCTAAATAAAAAGCACGCAAGGTTAAGGTTTTCTATAAAAGAATTTCACAAAGTAAATCCAATTCTATTTTCCTTTTATTTATTTTTTTCTTTTCGAAAATGGCGGTTTTACAAGTTTATTTGTTTAATTTACAAAAACTTTGCGGCTCCTACGCAAGCGGTCTTCAGTCGTTGACGATAATTTAACGAGTAAAAAATTCGCGGTTTAAGATATTACATTTTAGAAGTATATAAAATAAATGTCAAACAAAAGATAAAAACTAAAGCGCCCTCTGCATGTGACATTCCAATTGAACATCTAGGTCCCAACAGTCGGACCACTTTCACGCTCACGTAAACATACACTATTTCTACATAAATCAACAGGTAACAAGAGGGAGGGAGAGGGAGTTTTTGAAACCATTTTTTCCATTTTTTTAATAACAAATTCACCAAAATTTTATACCAAAAATCGTGTTTTCACTTCAAAATGCTGCTAGAAAGAAAAAAATCGAAAAAAACTCCCTCTCACTATCTAGGAAAAAATTTCAACTTTTAAACGAATTTCTACATTTTTATTTTTATTTCAACTGAACACCCTTATTTGCTATTGTTTAATTTCTCTATTATTTAAATTATTCAGTATGGTTTTTTTTGTATAATTTCCTTAACAAATAGTATATAAAAACCATTTATTTAAAAATTTTTTAATTTAAAACTTGCCTGCAAATTGATGAAATTATGAAATAAATAAATAAAATCTTTATCTGTTCTTCTAACTAAATTTCATTGGCTTCTTCGTTCAAACAAAATCAACCTTCTAGTTAAAATTGAAGAGTTTTGTTTTCGTTTGGGCAAAGTATTACATGAAACATCTCATATATGATGGGTGGTTCATATAATATATGTTATAACTTTTCCCGGTTAGTTCAATTAAATTTACTTAAAGATTTCATTAGTTTCCTAAAAAATATTAACTTGTTTAGCAATTAGCAAATAAATGTTAATGCATTCTTTACCTTGTGTATTGTAGCAATTTTCTACAAACACGCTATTATTTTCTTTGTTGTAGCAAATTGGAACAACTTTATAAACAACATGATCAACAAACGTTTAGTATATACGCTGTGTAATTTTTCAATTGCATTTTGTAACTTTTAGCATTTATGTACTCAAATGTAATACAACAACTTCTTTTCAATTGCATTTGATGTAAATGCGTATGTATGTTTGTAGTTAATGTTATGTTTTTAGAGGTATTGCAAGAAAAACATCAATTACTTGTTTCTTATTATTATCCTTTTTTAACATGAATGGGAATTGCTGCTGCTGGTGCTGATAATGTTGATGATGATGATGATGTCAGTATTAAATAATTAAATTTAGCTTTTGGTTGCACGCATTAAACTGTATTTAAATTTAAATGACATTTTACAAAAAAAAAAAAAAATATTTTAAACATTTATAAAATGAGAACAAATTTTAATACTTGAAATCTTTACTTATATAATAAAGAGGTAACGTGTGTTTTTTTGTTTTTTTTGTTTGTTTGTAGGAGGTTATCTCCGAAACTACTCATCTGATTTTCCTCAAAATTTCACAGAGTCTTATTACTGATACCGGAAGAGCTACAGGCTATAATTTTTTAAATATTTTAAGTGGGCATGGCACCTCCCTTACAAAGAAATTGTTTAATATCATATATAGATAGGAGAGCATTGCAAATTTGTCTGAGGTCACCTATTATTAATATTAATATCTATGACGGAAATGGTCGGGATTGGACAAAGGGCCGTGGCACCTTCCATACAATGTATATAATAAATGTCGTATATCTGGAGTACTGTAATATCGAGAGCCTTGGGACTTTGAGTGAGCCTTCCATTGTGATGTAACGGAGGAGGAGGGTAGCGGAGTACACTGGGTTATATATAGTACTAATATATTAAAGAGTTAATGAGTGTTTGTTTGTTCGTTTGTAGGAGGTAATCTCCATAAATTCTCATCTGATTCTTAAAAATTTGGTTTCAATATAGGACATAGGCAAACATTTTTGTTTTACTTGTAGTGGGCGTGGCACCTGATATATAAATTGTACTTTTTATATCATATACATTTCGTACTATAACAGAGATAGCTTTGCAAATTTGTGTGATGTCACCTATTATTTATATTAGTAGCTATGCCAAAAATGGGCGGGAGAGGATAAGTGGGCGTAACACCTCCCATACAAAGTGATAACTTAATATTATATATCTCAATCAGTATGAGAGATACTGCTTTGCAAATTTTGTCTGAGGTCATCTTTTATTAATGTGAGCGGTCGGAAAAAATGGGAAGTATCGGACCAATGGGAGTGGCATCTCCTACGCAAAGTTTATATAATAAGTTATATCTCGAGTACTGTAGTAGCGAGAGCTTTGGAACTTTGGGGGAGCCCATAAGTTATTCGTATGATTAGTCGAACAAAAATGGGCGTGCTAGGAGCAGTGGACGCGGCACCGCACATAGTACTGGAGTACTTTACGAGTCAATCAGATATTAATGTGTGTACTTGGATAAAAATGGGCGGGACAGGATAATTACCATGAAATCGGCATTCTTGAAACTTTTGAAGAGTACATAAATTAGCAATGTGAGTAGTAGTGGATAATACGGGCGGTATCGCAAATTCCAAAAACAAAATCTTCAAAATCAAAAATGGGCGAAATCGAAAATCGCTAAATTTAAGGTCAATACTTAAGTGTTGCGGGATCTAAGTTGGAGAATACATTTCTTCTCATGGACAGCTATATGCAACTTGTTCCAGATTAGGAACGCCGAAAATTTTGTTAATTGTTGCACCGAAAAAAAAAATAAGAAAATATTGTGTATTTGCAAGCATTAAAATAAAAAAAATGTAAAGTCAATAAAATAAATTTTTTCAATTGCACAATACAAAGTAACAAGATAATTATGAAATAAAACATGTCAATAAGTCTTGGTACGTCGTAGCGGAGCGCGACAGGGCATATTAATCTTCTATATATATAAAATTCATTTTCTGTTTATTTGTTTGTTTTTTTGATCGCTATACAAATTTTTATTTTTCAACGGATTTTCCTGAAATTTTGTACACACGGTCTCTATACCCCAGGAAAGGTCGCCATATATTTCTTACTGGCCACGCCTACTTTTGCGCCCACTTTTTATGTAAAATTCATTTTCTGTTTTTATTCATATTTGTTCACTATACAAATTTTTATTTGTTAACAGATATCTCTGAAATTCGGTACTTTTTATCGACCACGCCTACTTTTGCGCCTACTTTTTTTATACAATTCATTCTCTGCTTTTTGGTATATTTGTTCGCTATACAAATTATTATTTTTCAACGTATTTCTCTGGATTTTGCTACACACGATCTCCGTACTCCAGGAAAGGTCGCCATATGATTCTTACCGGCCGCACCTACTTCTGCGCCCATTTTCTGTTTTTTGTTAATTTGTTCGCTATACAAATTTTTATTTTTGACGCATTTCTCTGAAATTTGGTTTGTACGGAAATAACTACACGGTGAACAAATTCCCCAAACTTAAAAAAAAGGTACCCAAAAGAAATGAACAAATTCCCCATTTTTTTTAACCGAAATAAAAATTAACTTACTCCCCAAATTCATTTTTAAATTTTTACATATTTTTATTTAATTAATTTTGTTAAATATTTATTTTAGTAAACATATGCATACATCAATATATGTCCTACAATAAATGCATTTAAAATGAGTATTCTTTTCAATAGCATAATTTCGTTGCGCGGAAGCTACGCGCACGGGGAATACAGCAGAGTTCGATCGCGACCGTGATGAATGTTAGACGCATTACGGAACAATAAGAATTTTTTTCTTCCTGGTGTGATACTAAAATAAGTGGTAAAACAAACAGTTGCTTAATTTTTTAATTAAGTAAAAATTGTGTTTCCTTTATTTATTTTTCTAAAAAATCTAAAAAACAAACAAAAATATTAAAAAAATAAAAACACTTAAATGAGTGAGCAAAATGCTCAAAACTCAGAAAAAAAATAAAAATGTAATACAAAACGACAATAATATTAATATTGAAAATAAACGAAAAAGAAAAAACAACAACATGGACTTGTATAATTCAAAACATTATAAAAATAATTATTATGCTGTGCTAGACACTGATAATGACACACAATGTGATCAAGATCTTGTAAAAAAATTTGAGAAACATGTGAAAGAGAGTAATGAGAAAACCCAAAAACTAAATTCAGCTATTGCAACATTGGATGATATGCAAAGAGCTAAAAACAATTCATCAACTAATGAAACAAATACAGTGATTAACATTACAAAAAATGATAATAAAAAGGTGCCCCCAATAAACATCTTCGATATAGAAACAAAACAATTAATTGAATTTATAAAAAATGCTTTAAGAATAAAGGAATTCAAAATTAAAGAATTTAAAAACAAAAAATCTTTATTTATGAACAATTTAGATGACTTTTTAAGAGTGAGAGCGTATTTAGAAAAAACAAAAACTAAATTTTTTATATTTACACCTAAAGGTATAAAAACTAAATCGTACCTATTAAAAGGACTCGAATCTGCAATATCTTCAGATGATTAACCAAATATCAAAGTGATGAATTACAGTTCATCAAAGTAAGCCAATTTTCTACCAAAAAATCCACTGAAGGAAAATATGGTTTACCAATATTTCTTGTACAAATTTCACCAAATAGCAGTATAAACCAATTAAAAAAAATTAAAGCTATTCTACATCGATGTGTGAAATGGGAACAATTAAGGCGTCCAGATATTCCGCAGTGTCGTAACTGTCAAGGATTCTTTCATAGTGCTGCAAACTGCTATCTTCAATCCAAATGTGTGAAATGCAATACGGATCATGAAAAAGGAAAATGTCCAATAAATGAGGTGTCAGCTAATGAAAAAGAAAAGTTATACTGCGTTGTATGCAACAAGTATGGTCACCCTGCTTCGTACAAAGGTTGCGAAAAATACAAAGACCTACAACAAAAACTAAGATATAAGAAAAAAATTGTAATAGAAAATAGAACAAATAACAATAACTTTTTCACTAATCCCGAAACAAGCTTTGCAAACGTAGTTAGAGGAAATACTAATATAAACACTAATGATTATAATGAAACATCTAACAACTCAGTTTTGTTAGAATTAAAAAATATTATGATGAATTGTGATGATGTTACACACATCTTCATTTATCTTTATTTATTTCATTTATTCATCTTTATTTGTTTATATTTTTTTGTTTATTTTTGTTTACTATATGCACATGCACATATTTATTTGTAATTATTTGTTTACATTTATTTATTTTTTTTTGCATATATTTTCTTTTCATTCAACACATACCACAAAGTACACTAACCTTGGTTAAAGGGTTGAATTACAAAACAATAAATTATTGTGTAATTAAATATCACTGGAATGCAGAATGACAAATTTGTGAAAATTCAAATTGTGTCAATAACCCATGACAAATAGGAATGTCACTCAAATTTTGAGGGGAAAAATTTAAATTGATTATTGAACGTTTTCTGATTGGCTATTGAGCCCAACGTTCAAAAATCAATGAATTTGTAATATGCGAATGTAAAGAAAAGAGAAGACTATTATTTAAATTAAGTAAAAATATATTAAATTATAATGATATAAAAGACCAGCATTTTAAAATAAATAATCAATTATAATTCTGATTTGAAAGGGTTATAATAAAAACCAAACAGAGATTTTCTCTTTTTACTGGCATATTCTGCCAAAGGGTTCAAACATTGGCATAATCTGCCTACGTGCTGTATAAAAAAAGTGCATCTAGCGTGCACGCGGGAACTGCTTTGAGGAAAGCACTTGACAAAATTCCTCCTGAGATTGGTCCGGTTCTCACCCAATCTTAATGTCCTTTTGTGCCCCCTCTTACACTATATGGCGATCCTGCCAAGCTAACACTATATGGCGATCCTGCCCCCTCATACACTATATGGCGATCCTGCCCCCATACATACACTATATTAAATTTAAATGCCACTATGTACGTAGATTGCTACAAGGCATACATTATATAACGGTCCAGCGATTTTTATAATATTTGGTGATCCTAGCTGGCGTCCCACCTACACTATATGGCGATCCTGCCTTTTACACTATATGGCGATCCTGCAAACACCGATCCTGTAAACAACTACACCACTATATAGATGCCTGCAAAGATAAATTGTGCGAAAACCAATACTGTCTACATCATCAATCAATTAATCCAATAAAGAAAAGATCAAGGGACGGCAAGAAAACCAAGGCAAACAAACAGCGAAAAGAGCTAAGAAGACTTATCGCAATCAGCCAAGGGGAGCAGAAACATAAATTTTATCAACAATTACGGTTATTAGACTAGGATGAGTTTCTGGAAAAAGCTAGGAACATCAATAATGCTCATGCTGGCAGGGTATGAAGCAAACAACGTAATAGACAACGGAAAACAAACAACACAAATCATCGAGAAATTAGTGACAATACGTACACCGACTCCATAATATTAGTAATAATTTGTATTTTTTTTTGCAATTATTTTATATAAAGTGCAACAGCACTATAAGAAATATGCTATTAAAACGGCATCTAGGATTTGCGCCGCAAATGTTTAAAAATTAGATACTTTAGTTAAATAAAACAAATTTTATTTTACCTTAAATGGACAAATTTAATATTATACAAGAACTTTTAAGAAATTTAAAAAAACAGCCAAATAGGAGATATACACAAAAAACAATTAAAGCTAAATTACAAGTAGTCAAGGAAATTAGTCAGGAAATAATAAGTGAAACTAAATTAGAAGAAAGGGAAAACATTTTGAAAACATTAGTAAAACTAGAGAAGGAAGTAACAAAACTATTAAGACCAATGGAAACAGAAGAACCCCAACCAGAGGGAGAAGAAAAAATAGAAGCACATATAACAGAATTAGAACCAGAAATAGAAAACAATACGAACATGGCGTCTTTTAATCTAGAAACGGCATTCAAGATAATCCCTGAATTCAAAGGTAATTTTCAAGAACTTAAACCATTTCTGACAATAATAAAATTAATATACGACACCTTGAATGATACATCTAAACCAGTCTTAATAAATTTCGTAATAAACGTAAAATGTAGCTCAACGGTTAGAACGGCAATTGGTTCCGACCCATTAACAGATTTTAATTCCCTAAAAACATGGCTCACAAATAGGTATAAGAATAATCGAACAGTGAGTAAAATACAAAATCTACTTTCTAGATTTCAACAACGAAATGACTCAATAAGTACCTATAGTGATAAAATTTTGAAACTAATTGACGAACTAAACGAAGTGCAAATACAAGAGTTAAAGTTAGAAAATGAAACAGAAATACACAACGTGAAAAAAATAAATGAACTATATTCTCTTAATATATTCAAACAAGGTTTGAATGAAAAATATATAAGTACAATATTTGCTGCACAACCAAAAACACTAAATGAAGCAGTAACTTTAGCATTAAATATAGAAGGTCAAGTAGAAAACCAAGTTATGTTTTTTAGTAGAAACAGGAACAATACCTACAACAATCCTAATAGAAATAATCCAAATAGAAGGAACAATCAGGGAAGTAACAATTCCAATTATAACCAACGAAACAATAACACGGGTAGAGATTACCACAATTCAAATAGACATCCTAACAATAATTATTCAGACAGCAGTAATAATAATTCAAATAGAAACAATTCCAACAGAAGTTCGAATAGCAACTACCGTTACAATAATAATTCGAATAGAAATAATAACAATAATGGCAATTATAATTCAAATAACCAAAATCGACATAATAACCAAAATCGAAGGAACTATAACAATAGTTCACGAAACATACACGTGTTACAGGAAAACTCCCAGAGTCCGGAGGGGACTCAAGCGAACAATTAAATGCACCTTCCGGAAATAATAAACATAAAATATTTAATATTACGAATAACATTACAAATTATATAGAATTAAAATATAAATTAGATAACAAATATTTAACTTTCCTAGTGGACACTGGCGCTGACATATCTTTATGCAAAAAGAATGTTCTTAATATAAATGAAACAATTAACGAAAATAATTGTTGTACGTTGTCAGGCATTTCAAATGAATCCATTACCTCGTTAGGTACACTTGATATGCATTTTAGCATATTTAATAAAAGTATTTCACACGAATTCCAAATAATAGAAGCCGATTTTCCAATTATAACAGATGGAATAATAGGTCGCGATATTTTAAATAAACTATTAGCTAAAATAGACTATGAAACTTTTACTATAACTTTTGTTGTTGAGAATGAAGAATATACCATACCTATGAAATCAAAAGTCTTAAGAGATTTTTACATAACAATACCCAAACGTAGCGAAGTCATACATCAAATTAACGTAAATTTAACGGAAGACAGTTTAGTTCTAAACAAACAATTAGAAGAAGGAGTATTTCTAAGTAATTGCATCATTCCAAAGGAGGGAATTGCTCACGTAAAAATACTTAATACAACTGATAGAGATGTAAAACTTAGGAATATTGAACTTAACGTCGAACCAATTTCTAATTATATTTGTGTAACTGGAAATAAACGGAATTTTACTAGTACAGATAGAAAACGATTTGAGAAATTATTAGACACATTGAATATTGATAGTATTGATAATTATGCTAAAAATTCTCTAAATGAAATAATTGAAGAATATTCTGACATTTTTCATTTAGAAGGAGACAAACTATCAGCTAATAATTTTTATACTCAACATTTGACTGTATCAGATAAAACACCTGTATATATAAAAAATTATCGTTTGCCACAGACACAGATAGAGGAAATTAATCAACAGGTTAAAAAACTGTTTGATGACGATATAATAGAAAATTCTACTAGTGCCTACAACTCACCATTGCTTGTTGTTCCAAAGAAGAACGATGGAGACAAAAAGAAATGGCGACTTGTAGTTGATTTTAGACAACTCAACAAAAAATTAGTAAATGATAAATTTCCATTAACAAAATTAGAAGATGTACTAGACAAACTGGGTAGAGCGAAATATTTTTCAACCTTAGATATGACTAGCTCTTTTCATCAAATAATGTTAGATGAAAATTCTAGACATCATACCGCTTTCTCAACAGCAGATGGCCACTATCAATTTAAAAGATTACCATTTGGATTAAAAATTTCATCGAATAGTTTCCAGCGAATGTTAACTATCGCACTCTCAGGTTTAGATAGCAAAGCTTTCCTTTACGTAGATGACATCATTATTTTTGGATGTAGTTTAAAACATCATAATGAGAACCTAATTAATGTTTTTGAAAGATTGAGGAAATATAATCTGCAACTAAACGCAAGTAAATGTGTATTTTTAAAATCTGAAGTCGTTTATTTAGGTCACTTAATAACCAAAGACGGCATAAAGACCGATCCTGCAAAACATAAGGCAATTGAAAATTATCCCGTACCAAAAGATTCGGATGAAGTTCGACGATTTGTAGCATTTTGTAATTACTATAGAAGATTTATACCTCATTTTGCAGATTTAACTAAATGTTTGAATAATCTGTTAAAGAAAGGTCAAATATTTGTCTGGTCTGACGAATGCCAAAAATCATTTGAAACACTGAAATTGAAGTTAATTAACCCACCTGTTTTGCAATATCCAGATTTTTCAAAAACATTTGTGCTTACCACTGATGCATCAAACTATGCATTAGGAGCTGTACTTTCGCAAGATAACAATGGTAACGATTTACCAATATCATACGCAAGTAAATCTCTTCAAAAACACGACTTAAACAAATCCGTAATAGAAAAAGAACTACTAGCTATTCACTGGTCCATAAATTTTTTCAGACCATACCTGTACGGTAGAAAATTTACAGTAGTAACAGATCATAGACCACTCGTTTCGCTATTTTCACATAAAAACCCATCTTCTAAACTGACGAGAATTAGATTGGATTTATGTGATTACGATTTTGATATAGTTTACAAAAAGGGCTGCATGAACACTAATGCAGATGCCTTATCGAGAATTCAAATTAATTCTGATATATTAAAAACAATGATTCCCACATGTGATGAAGAGGCAGTTAGCAAAAAATTACTACCCATCACAAGAAGTATGCAAGCAAGGCAAAATTTAATTCCTGAAAATAGAGACAGTACCAAAGATATTCATATATGGGAATGTACGTCCATTTCAGATGTCAACAATGTGCACAAAATGATGTTTTCTATGAAGTTAGAATTCGGTCAAATTAATAAAGTTCAAGATGATTTTATCATAGGTTTTAACGATAATCCTACATGTCTAGACATGATTATGGAGAAATTAATTACTTACATGAATAAAAATCGGATACGAGATCTCGCATTATCAGTAGATAATGAAATATTTGAACACGTGTCAATGAAAAGGTTTAAAGAAACCTACACGTCTATTTATAATAAAATGTTGAAAAGATTAAAGAATCTTTATTTGAATATTATTTTATATAAGCCTTTGCAGAGAATAGTAGATAAAGACATGCAATTAAATTTAATTAAAGAATATCATGATAGTCCGATAGGAGGACATCAAGGAATCAGAAGAACCATATTAAGATTAAAACAAAGATACATTTGGAAGAACATGAACAAGATGGTTAAGAGATACATTAATAATTGTGATTCATGCTTAAAAAACAAACAAATTAGGAAGATAAAAGAAAAAATGCGGATTACTGACACGCCAGAAAATACTTTTGAAACAATTTCTATCGATACGATAGGTCCACTTAGGTTATCCAATAATTATAGATATATTCTCACGCTACAATGCGATTTAAGCAAATATGTTATAGCCTATCCTATGGAAACAAAGGAAGCTAAGAGCATCGCTCAAGTTTTAGTGGAACAATGCATACTTAAATATGGCACTTTTAAAATCTTGAAATCTGACAGAGGTACGGAATTTGCTAACCAATTACTGAAAGAAATATGCGACATGTTAAAAATAGAACAGAAATTTTCCACTCCCTATCACCACCAAACAATAGGTTCTTTAGAAAGAAATCATAGAGTTCTAAACGAATACTTATTGAACTTCACAGAAAATGGGGAATGGGACGCTTGGATTCAATACTACACATTTGCATATAACACAACTCCACACGTAGATACAGGGTACACACCTTTTGAGTTAGTATTTGGTAAATTAGCGAGACTACCCACAGACAAAATTACAGATAACAAGCCAGTCTATAATCTAGAAAATTATGCAAACGAGTTCAAAGCTAGAATAGCATCGGCATTAGATAGAGCTAAAAAATTAATTAAAATAGCAAAAGAGAAAAGAAAAATACAATATGATAATTACACTAATGTTAGCAACTTTAAAAAAGGAGATTTAGTATTAGTAAAATATGAAAGTAGGAGAAAAAATACTTGTCCTACTCATGGTCCATATGAAATTATAAATACTGAAAATGAAAATTCAATTTTAGATGTAAAAGGAAATATGAAATCATATCATAATAATACTTTAAAATTATATAAACGTAAATGAAAATGTAAAATTGTATAGATTGTTAATTACTACATATAAGAGCACATAGTAAACTTACTTATTTATATTGTTAATAAATAGATATAGAAATTACTTATTACATTTTTTTTTATATAATATTATATCACAAAAACAAAATTAGAATAACCACTAAGTTTAAGAGAAACAAAAATAACATTTTTATTTTAAGTAATGAAATTCATGAATTTTCTAAAACCCATAAATTTCATCTTAAGGGTAGGGGTGTGATGATGTTACACACATCTTCATTTATCTTTATTTATTTCATTTATTCATCTTTATTTGTTTATATTTTTTTGTTTATTTTTGTTTACTATATGCACATGCACATATTTATTTGTAATTATTTGTTTACATTTATTTATTTTTTTTTGCATATATTTTCTTTTCATTCAACACATACCACAAAGTACACTAACCTTGGTTAAAGGGTTGAATTACAAAACAATAAATTATTGTGTAATTAAATATCACTGGAATGCAGAATGACAAATTTGTGAAAATTCAAATTGTGTCAATAACCCATGACAAATAGGAATGTCACTCAAATTTTGAGGGGAAAAATTTAAATTGATTATTGAACGTTTTCTGATTGGCTATTGAGCCCAACGTTCAAAAATCAATGAATTTGTAATATGCGAATGTAAAGAAAAGAGAAGACTATTATTTAAATTAAGTAAAAATATATTAAATTATAATGATATAAAAGACCAGCATTTTAAAATAAATAATCAATTATAATTCTGATTTGAAAGGGTTATAATAAAAACCAAACAGAGATTTTCTCTTTTTACTGGCATATTCTGCCAAAGGGTTCAAACATTGGCATAATCTGCCTACGTGCTGTATAAAAAAAGTGCATCTAGCGTGCACGCGGGAACTGCTTTGAGGAAAGCACTTGACAAAATTCCTCCTGAGATTGGTCCGGTTCTCACCCAATCTTAATGTCCTTTTGTGCCCCCTCTTACACTATATGGCGATCCTGCCAAGCTAACACTATATGGCGATCCTGCCCCCTCATACACTATATGGCGATCCTGCCCCCATACATACACTATATTAAATTTAAATGCCACTATGTACGTAGATTGCTACAAGGCATACATTATATAACGGTCCAGCGATTTTTATAATATTTGGTGATCCTAGCTGGCGTCCCACCTACACTATATGGCGATCCTGCCTTTTACACTATAGAATCTTATAATCAAATGGCATATTTGCAAAAACAATTACTTCTACAAACAGCTGGTGTAGATAAAATCTTTTCCATGCTAGGTGTTTAAACATGGCTAATACTCAGATAAATACAATATCAAAAAACCTCAAAATTATACACATTAATGTAAATTTATTAATATCCATTAGTAGAAGGTATGACCTTCAGCAATTTCTTTACAAACACAATCCAGATATCGTTCTATTAAATGAAACGAAACTAAACCCGAAACATAAACTTCAATTTGTTGGATATAATATAATTAGAAAAGATAGGAATGGCTCAAAAAAAGGTGGTGGGACCGCCATATTGATCCGAAATAATTTAAAATATAACAATTATTTTAACAACACAATTAATTTATTTACATATCTGGAAACTTGTGTAATCAAAATACCAATGCTTGCCAATAAAACAATGTACATAATTTCTGCATATTATCCTGCAGGTAATAACGATTCCAATTTTAAAACCGAATTACATAAACTTTTTGAGTCCTTAGATTTGCAAAATAATGATAACTATTATATACTGGCTGGCGATTTAAACTTTAGACATCCCGATTGGGGGAATCTTACAGATAATACAAAGGTAAATAAACTTAAGGAATGGTTAGTAGATAATGAAATTAATTTCAGATGTAGACTTTTTTCCTCGAGCTCCCCTTCTTTTCCTAGATCGGGGTCATATTTAGATGTATGTATTTCGGATTGTAGACTATACATTCTTACGGAAAATAACACCTTAAATTGTCTCGAAACTATTGATTATGATAGTAACCATAACGCCATACAGATTCATGCTTTTATGAACAACGAACAACAACTATTTACATTTTTAGAGGAAACACAAATAGCTAAATATAACTTTAAAAAAACAAATTGGATAAAATTTAAGAATAGGGTAGCCCAAAAAGTTGATTACGAATCACAAACTCCAAATGATCGAAATCTTACTAATTCAGAAATCGATTTTCATATAGATAGACTTAATAATATCATTGTAAGTACAATAGAGGAAATTACACCTTAACATAAAAAAATTGATTTTTTTTCTAAAGCGACCAACTCAACTGTAAGAAAGTTACATCAGGAGAAAACTAAAATCATTACGGCGATAAAGAAACACAACAGATTGGAACACACTCTCACTGATTCCATACTTAATATGTTGAAGGTTAAGTTGAAGATGATAAGGAAACTCATTAATGAAAATTTTAAAGTAGTTTGTAATCAATTTGTTCAAGAGGAGTTAACTGGGCTAGATCCTAAAGATTCGAGGCATATGTTTGAAGGAATAAAGAAGAATTTTAGAAAATTTAAACCTCTTAATTTACACAATATAAAAATCCCTGAAGGTAATGAACTTTTGCTAGATAATGCAGGAATAGACGTAGGGAACTTAGAAAGGGATAACTATAATAATTACATAGTACATGATAAGGAACAAATGTTAGATACTATTGGTTCCTTTTTGGAGTCAGTTCACTCCTATAAGAATATCGATGCTGCCAACAGTGTACATGTCCGAGTTAATAACTTCTTTAGTAGATTCTTGGAATCTAGAGCCTCTTTCGAGAGTAATAATACCACTTTGACCAATTTTGGCAATGATAAGAAATCGAATGAACTTGACGAAAACCAGACTGAAAACTATTTCATAACAAAAAACAAAATACCATATATTTTTTTCTAATTTAAGAGGTAAACTATCTTCGGGTATTGACAAAATACCAAATATAGTTTTGAAAAATATTCCCAATGTAATAATTTACGAATATTGTAGTCTTTTTAATAATATGCTGAATAATTGCTATTTTCCTAATGAGTGGAAGAAAGCTAAAGTTGTTATTTTACCAAAGAAGGATAAGGATTCAAGTAATCCAAAGAACCTAACAGCGATAAGTTTACTACCTAATATTAGTAAAATATTTGAAATCTGTATAAACAATAATATAATTGAATTTTGTAAAAACAAAAACTTAATAAGCGAGAAACCATTTGGATTTAAATACAAGCATTCAACAACTAATGCAATACAATTACTTACATCTAACATAGATTGGAATTGGAATGGGAAATTATGTACAGGGGCTTGTCTGATCGACATGGAAAAAGCTTTTGATAGTGTTTGGATACCAGGGTTAATATATAAACTAAAGGAATATCAATTTCCATTGTATCTAATTATAATTATCCTTGTTCATATTATAAAAATGACTGTTGGTTTGTATGTTTGTTTGTTTGTTTGTTTGTTTGTGTGAGCATCACGCCTAAACGACTAAACCGATTTTATTGAAATTTAGTACATATATAGAGTAAGCTCCGGAAGGAACTATAGGCTATAAAAAATTTCGATATGGTGGGCGTGGCCCTTTTACGCCCACTTTTTCTTTATCTAATAAACGGCTGAACCGATTTTATTGAAATTTGGCATATAGACAGTGGAAGCTCCGGAAGGAACTATAGGCTATAAAAAATTCGATATGGTGGGCGTGGCCCTTTTACGCCCAATTTTTCTGTAACTTATGAACGGCTAAACTGATTTAATTCAAATTTGGCATGGTGGGCGTGGCATTTTTATGCCCACTTTTTCTGTTTCTTATAAACAGCTAAACCGATTTCATTAAAATTTCGTGAACAGATAGTCAGTCTACTAACAGCCATTATAGGCTATATTAGATTCTGATACGAACTAATGAACAAAGTTTATTAATGGCTGTGAAAGAGCATTGTTAGCTGCAAAAAACAGTATTGTGGCCAACATCAATCACCAAATTCTACACAAAGTTTCTGGTCAGTCCACAATTTATAAATCAATTGATAGTGTACTGGATGAAGAGCATTGTACTACATACCCGCCAGAATTCCTTATTCGTTGGAGCTTTCAGGAGTTCCACCACATAAATTGGAGCTCAATATTGGGATGCCTTTTATACTTATGCGAAATTTGAATGCACCAAAACTTTGTAATGGGACGAGATTACGAGTAACACATTTAAGCCGCAATATTATCGGAGCAACAATATTGACAGGTTCTGCGAAAGGGGAATACGTTTTTATTCCCCGAATACCCCTCATTCCGACAAATTTATCGTTTCAATTTAAACGTTTGCAATAACAATAAACAAATCACAAGGACAGACAATCAAAACTGCAGGCATACATTTAGAGACACCTTGCTTTTCTCACGTTCAGCTATATGTTGCTTGCTCAAGAGTTCCAAGTGGAAGAAATTTATACGTTTTGGCTCCAGATGGAAAAACATTAAACGTCGTTTATAGAAGTGTATTATAAACCTGAAATTTTCATTTGTTAGATCTCTCAAGAAAAATAGCCAAAAACTGTTAACTTCTTTAAAATTTTATTTAAATTAAAAAAAAAACATAATGTTAAAACATGTCATACATTCAATACATAAAAAACAATACATTAAAAGGTATATTTTACATCTTACATAAAAATTTTAAAAAACCTTTAAAAGTTTTACTTATGAAATATAATACTTTATTTGTTAATTTTAATACTATACTTTAATACTTTATTCGTTAATTTTTTAAATTAATAATGAAATAATGTAAATATATAAAAATGCTTAATATTTTTTACATTAAGTAAATAGTGCTAAATTTAAAATAACACTAATGATAACTCATTTCTTTCAATATATTTTATAATCCAAACTTATAATCCGCTTTTGTAAAATAATTGAGTTTGTTTGTATGCTATGAAGATGACCAACTCCATACAATTTATTTAAATAATTGCAATTCTTTTAAAGATTTTAAAATAAATTTCTAACAATTTTCCAAATACTTTGTGTATCAATTTATTCCAGTAATACGAAGGAAACCCAGGCAACGCCGGGTACACACAGCTAGTATATAATATGATTAACGATAAAACGTTTTAAATTTTTCATCAGAATCATGAGAGTCGAAAAATATTCAGAATTATAAACAGGTTACAGCAAGGCACTGTCAATTCACCCCTTCTTTTTAATATATTTATACTGGATCTATTATGTAAAATAGATAACATAATCTCTTATGCAGATGATATTATAATATACCATGCTGACAACACTATTGAAAAAATCAATAATAATCTACAAAAATCCATTGATATGGTTGAAAGTTTTACTATAGATTGGCATATGAAGATTAACACACAAAAGTGCGAAACAATTTTATTCAGAGCGCCTGTCGGTAAATGTAACAATAATATAAGAAAAAATTGGAAATCTTTTCAGATTAAATCTAATTTGAATAACACTCACATACCACATAAAGATATGGTAAAATATTTAGGTATTTACTAGACAAATTTCTCTATTTTAACAACCATGTTAATGAAATTTTACTGAAAGCCAGAAATGCATTTTTCATGTTTAAAGCATTATTTTACTCAAAATATTTAAAACCTAAAACCAAAATTACTATGTATCAGTCATTAATAAGACCAATTATCACTCACGGATGCCCGATATGGTTTAATATTTCACCATCCTACATGGAAAAGATTCGTGTTTTTGAGAGAAAATGTTTAAGAGCTTGCATGTCAACTTATAGATCACCACAAAGTAATTATAAAAAATACATATCAAATAAAAAATTGTACAATAGCTCAAATGTTATAAGAATAGACAATTTTATAATAAAATTAATAAGAAATTATATTTTAAGATGTACATCATGTAAAGAAAACAATTTAATAATTGCCCCGTACTATACAAATGAAGAGTATATATCTGTAGCTTTGCAAAAAGGCTTCGTACCACCTGAGGCCTTTTTATACCTCGATAAGATGAATATGATTCAAAATGAACATTGCATTCCTGTCTTTTATCATATGTATAGACGTGCTAACATTAAAGCTGTAAACTGCAATTCAATAACAAATAATGACTTTCGATATGAAACAAGCGTAGCAAATAGAGATCTTTACAGCTTACAAAGATCAAAACACAATAAGTTTTGGTGGCTTACACAATAAATTCTTATAACCCTTTACTTTTGACACTGTTTTTATTTCTGCTTATATTGATGGTAATGTTTTTATAAAAATTTTTCATTACAAAAATTAATTAGCTATATATTCTTCATTTGTAAGAACGTTATTTATTTATAAAATATTTAAAAAACAAAACTAACTATTATATTAATAATACTAGAGAGCCCGATTAAGGGACTTTGCATATACATAAAACAAAAATATTATTGTGAACTATTGTTTATTATAGTTTAAGTTTGTTATATATTGCGAATTAATAAACATTAAAAAAAAAAAAAAAAAAAAACGGGGAATACAGCTTAGCTAGAACATTGGAATGATCTTAAAAATATATTTTGGCGATTAAAATAAGTTGACAACAACTGCGCGGCAGCACGGGTGTGGCTGCCAAACGCGCAGAAGCGGACGCGACTCGCTCGCGGAACACAGCTTAGTGAAATGTCGTATGATAAATTTTATCTACGTATGTGAAATAATTACCTGTTGATCAAAATAGGCCACACATATACTATAAGCAGTTGCTTAAAGAAACCTTGCGACACAATATTAAACGTCGCATTAGGCTTTCATTTCTGAAACTTGAATTTGACGTCTCTGCTCAATGATGATCACTTATTGAATGAAGTAATTCAGCATCTTATAAAAAACTTCTAAATTAAAAAATTAAAAAATTTTTAATTGAAATAAAAAACGAATTTACTGCCCATACAAATTTTTGGGGAGAAAGTTCATTTTATTGGGGAATTTGTTAATTGGGGATTAACTATCAGCGCCTGGTAAGTATAGTGAACCATTTTTCAAGTCAAAGCCCTTTTTATCCCGGGAAAGACCGGGTAAAAACAGCTAGTTATATATAAAATACTTACAAACCATAATCGGTTTTAATTAAAAATTAGATTGAAAAATTTCCAGTATTAACAACGTATTCATAGAAAAATCATATAAATATTGTATGAAGTACCAGGAAAAAATTAATTTTTAATCATCTCGTAGCTTATTGTAAGAAAATCTAAAAAAAATTAAAAATTTTATTATAAACATCAAGCAAAACAAAACAAAGCCTTCAGATAAAATACCGAGTTGTATACAATCGTTCAATCATATACGTATATTAATAGATTTTATTTTTTCTTAAAGATTATAAGTTATGGAAAAAAAATATAAAAATAATATCCAGAAAGTATGTTTTTCAGTTCCAAATAAACAAACAAACAAACAACTGAACTAACCACATATCTACTCAATCTCTTAGTTTTCTTTGTTTAATTTTTTAGACAAAGAAAACCTATTATGACATTATGTTGTTATTGTGGTTTTCTGGTCAATATTATCATGTTAATAATAAATTCTTTTCAAATAAGCAGCTTTTGTTGATTGTTTATCTAACTTTTCAATAGATAAGCAAAGCGAATGATAATGAAAACTTATTTGTATCATTGTATCGTTGAGTTTTGTGATATACGAGTTAAGTGGAGGATATTAAACATATTGGAAGCAGCTTAAGTGGCGCATGATTGATATATTTGTTGGCTAAAAAAGAATATTGCGTATACGTATGTTAGTTATCATTCGAATAGTCATCGTTCGATTAATCTAGTTATTTTGGACGCCTAATTACTTGGTAATTTAAAAAATCGCAACTTCGGAATAAATTTATATCAATTTAAAAGATTTAAAACATATTTTTTTGAACAATGCTGCTTTTAACATATATTTTTTTAAATTTTATATTCGAAGACTTCGAAGAGCTTTCTCGCTTTAAATTTTGCAAACACTTTTAAAACGATTTTTAGTTACAAAAGGACGAAAAATTATTAACCAAAATAACTGATATAGTTTCCTAAAAGACAAGGAATGTGCACGTCATTAAAGATGTTGCAAAAAACCATGTTATACAGAATCTAACCTACTTTAAATGACAAAAAAGTAGCTGTCTGGCGAAAAACTTGATTTATGTAATTGGTATTATAACATATTAGTTTCCATTATTGTTCATGCGATCAACTTCGATTTACGATTCGTCTATATATAAAGTTACCTTCGCTGTGAATGACGTTATTTTTTTAATCTTTCTGTATCATAATGATTGCCATCAAATTTGAATCACCTGAACATATTTTTTTTTTTATTTTCTGGTATTTTGTTTCCAAAAAAATTAAAATCAAATTTATGAAAAAAATTGGTTGATGTAAATATTATAATGGTAGTATGACCGATTTGACACCGGATTGTGTAACAAACGAAATCCGGTTTCACTAAACGACTTATCGATAATTGTAACCTAGATTTTACTAAGCTCCTCTGTGAGTGTGGAATTATTTTTTCAGGAACTGTGTCAGAATAAGCATTATATATAAAGAAATCTGGGAGTCTCTGGATTCTATTGATTTTCTAGATAGATATCAAGAATAAAAATTAAGGGAACGGAGGGGGGGGGGGTAAGTTTTTAAAAGTAAACAAAAGTCATATTTACATAATTCTTTTTTGAAATAACATTTGAAGAATCTTTGAAAAAAAATTTCAATTAAAAATTTTAATAAATAAGTCCGTGACAGCGAAACTCTAAAGGCATTGTTTTTTTGCGGTGAACATCATAACTCGTTACCGGATCATGTGAAACAGAAAAATCTAAATGCGTTCAAAAGGTGACATGTTTCCTGAGGTAGCGACGAAGAGTTTCTTAAATTTTTTTGGCAGCATTTCTGATTTCTTCTAAAAAAAATTCGGCAACTGGCTGTTAAAAAATGGGGAAGAAAATGGAAAATAAAGAAAACTCTTCGTGAATACCCTGCGATTTATGTGTTGTTAAAAAATGGTGAAGAAAATGGAAAATAAGGAAAACTCTTCGTGATTACCTGGCGATTTATGTGTAGATATTGTGCGTAAAAAAATATAACAATATATAAAATATATTTTATCTTTAAATTTTACAGTCTTTAACTATTAATTGTAGTACTTATTAATTGTATATTCTACATATTCTAAAAAAAAAAACATTTTCTTAAAAAAGTACATTTTCTTCAAAATGTAAATTTTATTAAAAGAGTAAATTTTCTAAAAAAAAGTAAAATTTCTTTAAAAAGCACATTTTCTTTAAAGAGTACCTTTTCCTAAATAAGAACATTTCATTTAAAAAGTACCTTTTCTTAAAATGTTAATTTTCTTAAAGAAGTATCGTTTCTTAAAAATGTACATTTGCTTAAAAAGGGTCTTTTCTTAAAAAGTGCCTTTCGTTTTTATGACACCTACTTTCTAAAACTTATCTGTTCTTTAAAATAACTTTTGTTTAAAAAGTATTTTCTCAATTTTAATTTTCAATAAAAAGTGCCAAACTTGAGTGGCTTTGTTATAAAATTGTTGCCTGCCAATAAGAAAAACTGCAAATTGGATGCTACTTTTATGTGGGTATAAGGCCGAAAAATTTCCAAAACTAGTATTCGAACTAATTTTTCACAAAAATATATAGACAGCATATTTGTTATATGTATATTAGGATGCCCCTTAATAAAAAAAAGTGTTCAAACTGTCGGTGTCACCCCCTAGAAATATGCGAATAGCAAAAAAACTGAGAAATACAAAGTTTTGGGCCAATCAAAAAGCGTTTAGTCGTGCCGCAAAGCGATTGAAAATTTCAAGTGTGTTTATATGGGGAAAATATGTCTTTTTTTCAGATTTTAAGAAAATTTCGTTCTATTATTTAATTTTTCCGACAAGCTGTTACATAATTCGGGATCAGTATTAAATTATCCTTTCAAAAGGCTATAAAACTTCAAAATCGTATGAAACCTCGCCAAGAAATATCAAATGCCCCAGACCACTTTTGTGCCAAAAAAAAAAAAATAGGTCATGAAATTTGATGGCATTTTTTTCAACTTTGAGAAATTGATTAAAGCCATCATTGTTTTTTGGTCTCTATACTTATAAGTACTCAGATATGAAGTTTTGTTTTATTACCACGTTGTTAACCTATTGCGCATTCAGACCGAAAATTGGAAATTTTTTTGATAAAATTTTAAAACTCCTTTTTCAAGTTTGAAAAAATTTTCTTCAACAAAATTTAAAAAAATTGATATATTACTTTAAGGTTTTATTAAATACATGTTGCAAACTAACTGTGTGAATTTTTAAGTACATCCCTCTGCCAGAATTTTTTTGACAAGGATTTTATTTTTGCGGATTTCGAGAAAAATTGGATTTTTGTGAAACATTCTGTAAATGTACTCTTTCTAAATACTCTGTATCAAAACTTCATCACTTTTCTACTTTTAAGTGTTATATTTTATCCTAATGGCCTAGGGTTTCGGAAAAAAATAATATGACTCCACTAACCCTTTTGGAATTGGGGTCACATATGACCCCAAGCTAAGAAAAGACAATTTATGCAAAAAATTCAAATATTTGGTAAGTGCTGTCCAATTTTTAGATGCGACGCTGAAAATATAATAACCAAATGTGTAGAAGTTTCGTTTCGAAAATTTGGTATAAATCCGAGCACGTTAACCCATTATTTGCCAAGGCCAGATTTGGATTTTAAGATATTTTTAAATAAAAATTACCGAAAACGAGTTTTTCTATTACACTCAATGAAACCACTATTTAGAATTTATGAAAAATAATTCGGTTAATTTTTATTTATTTAACCTTTCAGTGCTACTGAGATCAAAATTATCCATCGTAATATATCTCTGGTGCAATTATCTGCTAATTGCTCGCGAATACAAATTAAAACAACTTAGGTCATATGTCTCAAAAATAGGACGTTTTTTGAAATTCACTTTGATTTAGTTTTGTAATTTATTACATTAAGAGTATTAATTTAATATTAACTTTTATATATATTATTATATTTGAAATTTACTTTTATTTAATAAACTATCTAAAACTGGGAAATAAAATGTTAGAAGTTTGAAAAGATGTAGGTGACACTGAAGATAATATAAAGCGACCGATTATTAAAAATCAAAAATGTCAACCATTATAAGTAATGGCATCTTCACCGATTGACCTGAATTTTTCTTTTTTTTTTCTCTCGTTTTTTATCAATATCCACCAAATTGGTGAGTGAGACCGCAAGTTATTCAACTATTACTTTATTATATAAAGTAATTTTATAACAAAATTGGTTAAAAGTTGTTTTAATATATATTCGCGAGCAATAAGCAGATAATTGCACCAGAGATATATCACAATAAATAATTTTGATCTAGAGAGCACTGAAGGGTTAAATAAAAAAAGAATTAACCGAATTATTTTTCTTAAATTCTTCATAGTGGTTTCATCGAGTGTAATAGAATAACTCGTTTTCGGTAATTTTTATTTAAAAATATCTTAAAATCCAAATCTGGCCTTGGCAAATAATGGGTTAACGTTCTCGGATTTATCCCAAATTTTCGGAACGAAACTTCTATACATTTGGTTATTATATTTTAAGCGTCGCATCTAAAAATTGGACAGCTCTTACCAAATATTTGAATTTTTTGCATAAATTGTCTTTTATTAGCTTGGGGTCATATGTGACCCCAATTCCGAAAGGGTTAATGGCGTCATATTATTTTTTTCCGAAACCCTAGGCTATTAGGATAAAATATAACATTTAAAAGTAGAAAAGTGATGAAGTTTTGATACAGAGTATTTAGAAATAATACATTTACAGAATGTTTCACAAAAATCCAATTTTTCTCGAAATCCGCAAAAATAAAATCCTTGTCAAAAAAATTCTGGTAGAGGGATTTACTGAAAAATTTACACAGTTAATCTGCGACATGTATTTAATAAAACCTTAAAGTAATATATCAATTTTTTTAAATTTTGTTGAAGAAAATTTTTTCAAACTGGAAAAAGGAGTTTTCAAATTTTATCAAAAAAATTTCCAATTTTCGGTCTCAATGCGCAATAGGTTAACAACGTGATAATAAAACAATACTTCATATCTGAGTACTTATAAGTATAGAGACCAAAAAGGAATGATGGATTTAATCAATTTCTCAAAGTTGAAAAAAATGACATCAAATTTCATGACCTATTTTTTTTTTGGCACAAAAGTGATCTGGGGCATTTGATATTGCTTGGCGAGGTTTCATACGATTTTGAAGTTTTATAGCCTTTTGAGAGGATAATTTAATACTGATCCCGAATTATGTAACAACTTGTCGGAAAAATTAAATTATAGAACGAAATTTTCGTAAAATCTGAAAAAAAAGTCATATTTTCCCCATATAAACACACTTGAAATTTTCAATCGCTTTGCGCCACGACTATACGTTTTTTGATTGGCCCAAAACTTTATATTTCTCAGTTTTTTTGCTATTCGCATATTTCTAGGGGGTGAAACCGACAGTTTGAACAGTTTTTTTCCCTCCATATAACGAAGGGCCACCCTAATGTATATGACATACACAGATAAAATATAACAGATATTCATTCGATATCCATTCGACAATTTGGTTCTTAAGGCAATTTTAGCCGTAAGAATATGCACCGATATTTATAAATTTATATTTTATATTTATAAATTTATATGATTCTGATTCGATCGGTATAATAACTAATTTCGGATATTTCAGTAGTTACAAGTATCAGCCCAAAACTATTTTTTAATATCCACGACTTCAATACTGTTTCATAAATAGTAACTGATAAGGGCCATACAAAATCACTTTAAAAAAAACTATTTCTAAAAAATCATAAACATTTTATAGGAAATGGTAGTTTCATATATTTATTTTATAAATGAAATTAAAAATTATTTATATTTTCAATATAAAACAAATTTGAAAAAATATACCTAGGATAATTATTCATATTAACTAATATTTACAAGTCTTAAGAAACTCACTTGGACAATATAAGGTTTGCGTTTCAAAAAATTGTCCATCACAAAATTCGAAAAATCTGCTGAAATGATCTTTTGATTTAAAAAATGAAACCCATTTTAAACTTGTATTCTGATTAAGATTATTACTATCTGTATTTGGATGTTTTCCATAATTTCTAGTTTATAACATTTTTTAAGTTTTCTGGCACCACTTCAATCAGCGATTTTATTGTGTTATCTGACACCTTTCGAGGTACTGAGGTCCATTTTCCTCAGAACTCTTTGACATACTTGGCAACTTTTAGGTTTTAGTCTTCTCTTCATGCATTCAAGTAGAAAACTCGAAATTTGATCAAAGAAAAAGAGAAAGTTTAGAGAATAAAATGTTAGTAAGGAAATGAAATTGAAATTTAATGTAATGCTAGAGAAGAGGCGAGTTAATTTATTTTTAACCGAACAGCCCACAATTAACCCTAACCTCAGCAATCTGAGTGTTTCGTGAAATAATTAGAAAATTATTTAACAACCCATAGTAAAAGTAATAATTTGTATTATATAACTGTTGCTGAAACTAAATTTATAACCTCTTTTATGTATATCAAAAATCTAATTTACAAATATGTCGTCCAAATGAAAAAATAGTTAAAATTTTAATTTTACAAATAACTAAATAACAATAATAGTATTTTAAATTCTGTATTAAGCTGTTGTGTTTTCAAAACAGATATATTCGTATTTGATATCCGCGGTTATCTAAACTCTTAAATTAAATCTTAAAAATAAAATTTACAGAACTAAGTTGTTTTTGAAAATATGTTTTATAAATTGACAAAAAAAAAAAATACCAAGCTAGATATTATTTCAAGCATGAGAAAGCTAATTTTATTTTGAATTTCATTCTTTTTGTTGCTAGCATATAAAATTATATATATGGGGCGTTTCATGCCAAGTGATCCAACTTTTAAAACCGATGTCTTCCGATCGGGATGAAATTTGCACCAAGGTTAGTCCTATTGGATAGTAGCTTAGACACAATTTTTCAACAAGATTGGTTCCGAACTCTCTGAGCTAAATTGTTATCGCAGCATGGAATCTGTTCTTCAGTGTTTTCAATGTTTTTCATGACCTTCTTTGCTACGAAAAACTATTTTAGTTTCTTTACAATAATTCATTGCCCAATGGAATAAAGCAGTCGCATCTAAGATGCGATCTTGATGAGAGCACTGGAGGCTATAGTTGACGAGCTACTTCCGAAACGCAGTATACCTTCTCTACTGTAAATTTAGATTTAAGATATTTTAGTGTTATCTTCTGGTACTCATAAACTTCAATGGTATCATGTTTTAATCGTGGGATATGATTGCCACACTTTTGTGTTCCACTTTTTCATCTTTCATGTAGTAAATAACTACTGCGAATATAGTTGCATGGTCGTTATTGAAGTAGAAAGCTGAATAACATATTAATAGATTTCTGCGAAATCATACGATATAATGAATTCACCAGAGATCAAATGTATCTTCAAATCATTGAAGAATGACCATTGCTCTTTGACTAAAAACTCATGGGTTCTCAAGTTTAGCAATCCTGTACACATTTCTTCCACAAAATCATCCACATTTAAAATTATTGTTTTCAATGTGCATCTGTCTGTCTGAATCCAAGATTCAAATTTCACTTCCTCAATATATTCGCGATTAAAAGAGTTGATTAAATTCTCTTTGATGAATGTAGTTTGAATGGGCAATTTGAACTTCACTTAAGTGGCAAGAAGTTGTTGCATTAGAACACATAGTTAATTTAAAACAATCGTAGTATCCATGTAAATCTTCTGGCGAGTCATCTGTTAAGCACTTTAAGTTGATTTCCGCCAACATCAGTTTAAGAAACAGCTGAACCTAGAAAATATTTGCAAAAAGCAGCAAATAAAGGCGATAAATAAGCTGGATGAAAGACTGGGTATTTAAAAACTTCCAAAACTTAGACATTTCATCAGCTACAATAAATTAATTAAAAAAAATGGTTATGTTATAAATTTATATGTTATATTTTCATTAAATTATTATAAGAAATAAATCAAAAAATTAATTTTCAACATTTTTATAAAAAAAAAATTGATTTTTATACCCTCCACTCCAGTGTGCAGATGGTATATATAAGTTTGTCATTCCTTTTGTAATAATTAGAAAAAAAAATTTGGACCCCAAAAAATATATATATTTGTGATCTTTATAACAACCGGAGTTGATATAGCGATGTCCGTCTGTTCGTTTGTCCGTCTGTCCGTCTGTACGTCTGTGGAAATCACGATGACGGCATCAATCGGGCAGCTAGGGTGCTCGTTGACATAAAAAATGATTCACTAACATCCTAAAAAGTTTGCTGTTTGAAATCGTCCAAATCGGTCAATTAGGGCCCGAGATTTTAATAAAGAACTAAAAAAAGTCTTGAAAAAATATAATTTTCAATGTTGTTCTTGTCACGCTCATGCCCTCAATAGGATTGCTAAGGTGATCATTTTTAGTGAGAATGATTCAACAAATTCATGGGAAGATTCCTATTTTAAAAATCATTAAAATCGGTGGAACAGGTCCAGGGAAATCTGTGAAAAAAAAATGAAAAATATGATGATTCTATATTGTTCTTGTTATTATTCTAAATGTTGTATTGTTGTCATAGCTGGACTTGTTATTTTTGTGGTCGTTGTGGTAATAATATAATGAAAAATAACCCTTTGTACCTTTTTTTATCAACTCTGGTAGCAAAATTTAAAAGTTTCCATTGTTTCGGCATCACTAAAAAAATTTACTAGATCATTTCTGTCATTGCCAAGAGCCTGCCTGCAAAGTTTCAGATTGATTGAGTCACGGGAAATGGGTTAAAATCGATCCAAAATTTTTTCGACAAACAGACACTACGAGTTAATATAAAGGAAGTAAAAATTGGGCAGCATCTAAAGCAAATAATGCTAAAATATGTACCTAGTTGTTAATAAAAAAAAAAAACAATGTAAATTTAGCAAAAAAAATTTTTATATATTGATTTATTTAAAGAGAAAAACACAAAAATAACGTTTGATATTGTATTTTTTGTGTGTAATAATTACATATACATACATATGTACATACACATATTAAATATTACAAATAATATATATATATATTCTATATATATTCTATATATGTATATCCATAACAACTGCACGTTAGAAATAAATCGGTATATTATTTTATTTACATAAAATTCTGCAATATTTTGTTGTGGGGAAAATACATTTGTTTTGCATTAACAGAGTGTCACTTCATTTTGCTCAGCGTGACTATGCCACAGTAGATGGCACAACAATTTTTGTTCGAATTAGCTTTACAATAGTTATTTCTATTTTAACATGAATGTCAATATTTTCAAATAGATATCATACAGCACAATGTTAAGAGTATACACGGGCTGGTCTTTTATCATATGTTTTTTCATTATTTTTTTTACAAATATGAACATAAGTTTGGCATGTTAACTTTTTGTTGTCTTTATAGAATAGAGTTACCGAGTTCATCAATGAGTTTTTTGCTTTCAAAACAATTTTTCAATTATATATTCATCCTTTATTTACATATTTTAACAAATTTGATATTCACATATGAGATCTTATCTTTACATATAGATATTGCAACAAATAATATATAGGATCTAAAGATATTAAATAGTTTTTATTTGATTTTTAATGATTTTTAAAGGAAAGTGGGAGGAAAAAAAACCTTTATATGATTTAATAAATTCAAATACTATCTAAAAATATTTATGTGCTTATAGGAGGTTTATTAGAAATAGTAGACCTCTATAAGCACATAATTTTCAATTTGGTGATTTCTTTTTAATTTTACGTTAATTCTCTACATTCTCTTATCAGTGGGTAAGAGGAATTTTCAATTTTGGCAAAGTAATTGATATTAATCCTTGTTATGAAATCGATAATTTTTTCATAACCTGTTTCTTCATGAAGAAGATTTGTAGGATACCTCCAGGGCTTTTTATTTATCATTTTAAGACATTTGTTTTGTATAATTTGAAAGCGTTTCAGGTGACAGTTGGCAGCATCACTCCAAATAGGACACGCGTATGTTAATATTGGCTTTATAAAACTTTTGAAGAGTAGATTTTTGCTTTGGTGGTTTAGAAATGACCTTCTATTTAGCAGTGGCAATAATGCTTTAAATGAATTTATAGCTTTTTGGCATGTAGCCATAATATGTTGTTTAAAAGTAAGCTTTTTGTCCAAGACAACTCCGAGATATTTGACCTCGTTAAGTACATTTATGGTATTATTTCCAATAAGAAGATGACGTCTTGGCAGTCTTTTGGGAGATTTGTTGAATGGAAAAATTATTGCTTGGATCTTGTTTGGATTAATTTTGATTTTCCATTTGTGAAAATATTTACTGCAATTTACAAGTCCCTTTTCCATTTTCTTCAGGAGTGCGCTTGTAAGTTTGTTTGAAGAAATTAACGCAGTATCATCTGCGTAATAAGCAATTTTCATATATTTCGGGACTTTAAAATCGGATGTATATATCGAGTAAAGCAATGGCGACAAGACAGATCCTTGAGGTAACCCTGTGGTAATGGTTTTTGGGGATGATGTTTCATTATTAATCGCAACTTTAAAGTTTCTGCCGTGAATGAAATCTGAAATAAGTTTGCATAAATATTTTGGTATATTTGCATCAAGAAGTTTAAATACTAGGCCATTAGGCCAAACGGTGTCAAACGCTATTTCAATATCTAACAATATTACACCCGTTGAACGTTTATTGTTTTTATTGGTGATTATTTGATTTTTAATTCTGTTTATTTGGTGAGTAGTGCTATGTCCTTTTTTAAATCCAAATTGTTCTTTAGCAACAATAGAATTGGTCGTTACAAATTCACTAAGACGAGAATGTAGAATTTTTTCAAATATTTTACCTAAGTTACTTAATAGACTAATAGGTCTGTAGCTGTTTGGGTTATTTTTTGGCTTACTAGGTTTGTTGACAGCTATAACCTTAGCATTTTTGAAATGGTTTGGGAAAAAGTTGAGTTTGATGCAGCTGTTAAATATTATAACCAGTAATTTTAGAGCCTTGAGTGGTAGTTTCTTTAAGAGCAGGTTGGGAACATTGTCAAAACCAGGGGATTTTGAGGGTTTTATTGATGAGACAATATTCATTACTTCTTTAAGAGATGTATAAATTGCAGATTCAGAACTGGGGTTTTCCCTCTTAAAATTATTTACTGTTGTATTTATTAGTGTATCTGCCGAGTGGTTATAGTTCGAAGTGAGGTTATTTGCTTGGACAAATGTATTTGCCAGGACTTCAGCCTTGTCCTTATCAGATGTTATTTTTGTATTTCCAACTTTAAAGTGAGCGATTTGATTTTTTCCTTTTCCTCGCAAGTTCCTGCTTATTTTCCAAAATGATTTATCACCTGGTTTTAAATTGGATAATAATTGAGACCATTTCTTATTGCGCTCCGAATTAATACTTTTATCAATCATGAAACTTAGTACATTGATTATAAAAATTTGCTCTGCTATATTTGAAGATCGTTGGCTTTTTCTTTTAAAGCTTCTTCTTAGTTTTATATATTTCACAGTACTTTCTGGTATTGTGTAATTATTTTGTTGAGTTATTTTAGGTGTAGACACATCCCTTGCTTCGAAAACTACATTTATAAATTTTTGGATTTCCTGATCAATTACTGCCTTGGTATTGTATATATCGGAAAATAATGTAATTTTATTGTCTATAAAATTCATATAAATGTTCCAGTTGGTTGCACTATAATTATAATAATTGAGGTCAACCTGCAAGGCCATTGATCTTTTAAGTGTACATATAATGGGGCGATGGTCTGATGGTATTTCGTAATCCATTGTTTTTATGTCTATATTTAATGCGGAATTGCTTAAAATAATATCTACTGTGGATGCTTCGCGATTGTGTTGATGGGGGAATAGGGGTGGACTATTAGGATAGTGAATGAAAAAATTGCTTGATTGCTGTAGGCTGTTGAGTGCAATTCCTGCAGTATTATTTGAACGGCAATTCCAAGAACAATGTTTGGCATTTAGGTCACCAAAAATTATATATTCTTTGGTGGAAGGTGTTAGGTTCAAGATATCAGCACAGAAGTTACGGGTATATCTTGGTGAATATAATGAAGATACAACAATAGGTCTCTTATTTATAATAACATCAATTGAGATGTTTTCGATTGATGAGGTGTTTGATATAAAGACGTTTTTATGAGCGACAGATTTATGAATTAACAGAGCTACTCCTCCTCCTCTTGCATCTGTTTTGTCGCTTCTATATAAATAATAATTTTTAAAATAGGGTCTATGATTTTCTGAAAAAAATGTTTCATTCAAGGACGCTATTTTAATATTTTCTCGTTCAATTAGTATCTCAAATTGTTTTAATTTAGAAAAGTTTGAAATGCCATTAGCATTCAAGTGAAGCATTTCGAATTCGTTTAAATTATTAGTATAATCCATGGGCGTATTTTACCATTGACATTACAACTTTGATTTGTTGTACTTTTGAAATGCACCTATGCAAATCATCCATAGCTGTAGTGAAAATATCAAAAAGCTCATCAATGCTAAATAAATCGTTGTTTGTTTTCAGCTGGTTAGCATATGTAGCTTTCAAAAAAGTTCTACTTAGTTATATAGAATTATTATTCTGCTTTACCTACAAAATATGTGATTGCGATTACATCTAATTTTTAAAAATTGTTTATGATTACTAAGGCAGTATTATTCGCATAAATACAAAGTTGCACTTTTTAAATTTTCCATTCAAATTTTAGAAAATATCAATTCTAAAAACTGGAATTAAAATTTCCAATTATAAATTATAAAATAATAATTGAATTTCAGAAAATCATATTAAAACTTCGGAAATATTAATTTTAAATTTAGAAGAGATCAATTGCATCAAATTCCAAAAAAAACACCAAATATGTTTACATTTAAAAAATGTTTACAGCAAAAATAAATATTGGCATTCAGGAGAAATTAATAGCTTTTCAGTAACTTCTTTTAACGATAGTCGAATCGTTAAAAAAAGAAAAGCAAAATTATCAGTAAAATTTTTAAACGATATTCGCTATTGTTTAAGTCAGCTGTTGTTGTTATCTAAACGACAACCATTTTTGTGTTGTTTATTCAATCGATAAAAACTTAAATTTTTAGGTTGAAATGTTGTCATACATAAATAAAAATCATAAAATAGTGAAAATATTTTGCTTCTATTAAAAACCTTTTTTATATAAATAAAAAAATTAAATATCATATTCAATTCGTTATTTCATTTTCAAATAAATAAACAGAAATATTATTAAAAAAATAGAGATATTAAACATAAACATAAAATCATCCTGTCAAACACGAAGTAATTTGTTTTTTCTATTCTTCTTTGTGTTTTCGCTTATTTTGACATAGATGCCACTCGCTTACAATTTAAATAAATAGAAAAATAGATTTATCGACTGTCGGTAAGACGTATGTACTTAATCCTTAGTGCAAACAGCAATAGCTGTCGATATATTTTGCAATTGTCGGATTGTTGAAATTTACAGAATCGGACTACAGAAAACATTAATTTAAATTCAATGAATTTTATAAAACCTCAAATGATATTTAAGATTTGCGAACATAAAAATTGTTACATTTGATGAGAATGTATTTATATATAAATTTTCAAAATTTTTTTTGGATGAATATTTGAAGTTCTTAGAAAATAGAGATAACAAATTATTTTATTTAAAATTTTTGCGATATTTGGTTTTTTGCGTTTGGCATCCCTAATTCAATTATTTATTATTATAAATTTATTTTCTATGTTTTCCATATATGGCAATATTTTTTTGAAAAAAAAGTTGAGAGAGCTTTTTTCGGTTATTATATTGTTACTCCATCCGACCTATATGGCCGCAATGAAGAAATATTTTGCCAGTTAAAAGCCAAAAACGCACGATTTAATGCATATAGCCACCCTACACAACCATTACCTTTGCAATGGAGGTTAGGGCGAGCTATTTAATTAGAAAAAACTAAATTAAACGAGAAGTTATGTCATATAACCGGAAACGCATGCATATAGGAAATGCATGCATATTTTTCCAATATTTTGAATACATTTGTCATCAATACTCAAACCGAGGTGGAGGGTATCAAAGATTTGGCACAGCCGAATTTAACACTCTTACTTGTTTTCCCTGAAGTTAACATTTTACGTGTATTACAGTATCAAAGGTATAAAATTTTAGTTAGGTACGTTACATGCCGTCGGAAAAGTTAATTTCTCTAGTTTCTCTGTGTTTGCTTTATTTTTAAGGTTGTGGAAACACTTACACATTAGGAGGAAAAAATTAAAATTAGTGCATATGCTAAAAATTGAAAAACCGTTGCCTTGAGTTGCAAAACATTCCTTTTTGATAGATATCCCACTCGCATTCCACTAAGCGACCAAAAAGCTCTTAAAGGCAAAAACCTAAGCTTTCTTTTGAGAAAAAAAAAAAATTCTTTTTTTGAAAAAAAGTCAAAAAAATTTTTGATTTTGAAAAAAAAAATCAAAAAAAAATTTTTTTTTCCCGAAAGACTGAAGAAATAGCTATCTACACTACTTGGGACAAATTTTGCTAAGAACATTAGGTAAAAAGTTACATGGATGAGAAAAAAAACCTATTTGGTCAAAATGTCAAATTTTGACCCCCTCTAACTCAGAGAGTTCTGGACCAATCTTGTTGAAAAATTGTACTATATCCAATAGGACTAAACTTGGTGCAAATTTCATCCCGATCGGAAGACATCGGTTTTAAAAGTTGGATCACTTCACATGAAATGCCCCATATATATAAAATTTAATATAAAATACATTATTAAATATTTGGGATTGGAAACAAAATTTTTTGTAAGTTTTCAATTTAAAATATTTAAAATTTCTTATTTATTACCCAAAGAAAATGCTGAAGAAAAGACAATTGGCATCAGTTTGGGATTATTTTGTGGAAATTGTAAAATATGAGGCGCAATGTCTAAAATGTCAATCTAAAATAGCAAATGAAAATGGATCGATGGGAGCAATACTAAATCACCTGAAATTTGTTCAAAGAATAATTCTTAATGGAAAAGATCAATCTACGCCTGAAATTCAAAGAGCTTCACCTTTAATATTAAACATTAATAAGCGAGACAGTTTAGATGATAGGGCATCGATGCTGGAAGCAGTTGATGATATTACCATACGTGCTATAATGAATTCTGCATTTATTCGCGAATTAGTTACTAGTCGGGGGGGTTTCTTTACCAAACTGCGAAACTAGTGTTATGAAATAGATACAGCGTAATTTTGAATTAAGGAAAGGCGAAGTGATTAAAATTGTTGAGCAACGTAAAATATTTGGCAATAAATGCAGTATCACCACTGATGAATAAAAAAAGCTTAAGGAGACGTAGAAACCTGAATATAAATGACCATGGAGAAAATGACCGATTCATAAATTTTGAACTTGTTCAAATTCCAGAATCTTGTAATGCAGATGATATGGTGGATAAAGTAAAAGATTTTTTGCTAAATTCAAAATAAGGTACCGTGTAATAACTCCCAAATGAAATAAGGCCCAACAAAATATTGAAATAAATCCCAAAAAATTTCCATACAAATTGGAACTTATTTCATTATGAAATAAGTCCTAACACATTCGGGCTTATTTCATTTATTTTTGTTATTATAAAACAACTTCCAAATGATATAATCCCAAATGAGTTTTAGTTGGGTGTTATTGCGTTCTTATTTTTCGTTGGAAGTTATTTTATTTTGTTGGGAGTTATTTCATTTCACTTAAAATTTCATTTTAATGAATTCTGCTGCTTTTATAACGGCTCCCAAAAACCATTTACACAACTAAAGAGCAGCAAAACAATGACATATTTTACGTTAAAAAATTAAGTGTAATGATTGCGGTCAGTAGTTGTGAAACTTCTTGCGGCCAGTGAAAATCGGTGTTATAATTGACAAAAGGAGTAAAATGGCAAGTATTGCGTTCAAAATAATAAGTGACAAAAGAAGAAACAGTAGAGTATTGTATAGGTATATAAAAGTGTAAAAACAATTATATATAGAAAAAATCAGAAGCTAAAAAAGGAAATATTATACGTGCTATGACCCAAATTGCAAGTCGCGATTGATTTTTGGAAAAGGGGCAGTGTCGTGAGGCCGCAATTTTAATTTAACATAACCGTAATGACCAGCGGCAACTGTATGAAGAACTTAAAGCTCTTAACCAAATAAAAGATCGATGTTTAAATGGAGCAAGTACTTTAGGCGCTGGCAACGCTGTTAGTGGAATCCGGGAGAGTTTTCGGAACGTCTGCGTAAGGTAAAGTTAATAGTCAATCATGTTTTACTTGCATTTGTATGATACATCCATATGATCCATCTATTACAATAAAGCAACCAGAAACCAGCGAAAAATATGGATTTTAATAAAGTGAAACGAGGCCTGCAATACTTGATAACAAAAGTTTTTGCGGGATCTCCGAAGATGCCAACCGATGTTGTAAATAAGTTCCAGAAGGGAAATATTTCTAAAAAATTTTGGACTTACTCTGCATGAGGGCCAAGAGAAAACACCGCTTTTTAAAATTTGCCACGACTCGAATGGCTTTGCTTACTGCGTCTTTGGATCTGATATGTAATAGATCGATATATGTAATATGTATGTTGCTTTCTATAATATATTTATGAATTAAATGGTTCGAAACGAACCATAATTACCCTAATATTGTAGTACCTAACTCTATACTCTTATACCTTTTTATACTCCTATACCTTTTTAGTTTATTATCTCTTGTAAATATGTTTGTATTGAATATAATAAGTGACAATTTTTTTATACAATTTTTTTTTGCTTGTCCTTGCCTATAACACACTAAAGTTGTTATAGTTTTTTTTTGTTGGAAATAATTTTGTTTTTAAATTTATGTGTATTTTTTTCATTTTGTATGTTTTGACTTTAACAAATGATAACAGTGCAAAAGCTGTCCATCAACATATTTTACATTTTTTATTTCACACTTACTGAATGATCGGCGAAGTGTAAATTGCATATTTTTGTGTCATCAAATTGAATGAATGTTTGTTCAATAAACAATATATGAAAAGGGAAAATAAATTGTAGTATTGGCAATGACAATAAATTGTCGTATTCCATTTGAGTGCATTTTAATCGACTAACAAAATGATTGGCACTGTCATTCTTCTCATTCGATTATATGAAGTTTATGCAAACAAATTTAAATAAATGAATGTTTACGTGTTAATTTACAGTTCATCATAGGGTGAAGGTGATGTCATTTTGTGATTTCATTTATAATACAATAGATTATTTATGGTGGACCATTAGGTTTGTTGAATTATGCAAAATGATTTAATTCTAGAAAAAAAATCACAGATTATTAAATCTGTTTCCTAATATGAAACTTCTTTGATTTCCCACAGCTTTAAAAAGTTATTGAAACAAAATTGTAGATAATGTCTATCTTTGCACATAGCTACACTATATATTCCGTTCTTTATCTTTCGAGTGCTAGACATACTATAGTAAACGTAGCAATTTGCCTACCAAATTAATTAGTTATCAAAAGTTTTCTTTCTTAAACCTGCTAATTACTTACCGAAAAGTTAATTTTTATGTAGGAAAATTACCACAAAAAAAAAAAAAAAACGCACAGACACTTCTAAACTTGTGGTTTGCTTAATAACTACAGTATTAAGCTAACCATGCTACTGAATTTTGCACTTGCTAAATATCAATGTTGTGAGGTGTATTTTGTAAACTTTTGCCTAACGGTGTGTGTACAAAAAGTATCTAGAAGTGTTTCCCGAGAAAATATAAAAGAATCGTTCGGTTAACTTAACCGAATTTCAGTGTTAACTTTGCTTAGCGTGTGTATTTTTCAAACCATCCATTGTTTTTTGGCAATACAAGCAAGGGGGAACTTTTGGAGCTTTACCGTGTAGCCATTAAAGTGGGAATTTGGCAACTTTTAAAAAATTCTCAGTTGCAAACGTTGAGCTCTTATTTTGTATATTGGTATTGTCCAAATTTCGTTTCTTTTTTTAGCGTTTGAATTTGTGAATTATTATTTTATTTCTTATGCAAAAAAAAAAAAAAACTCAACAAAACGGAGCAAATAATTGCCAATCGTATTAGATTTACAGCAGAAAGGAAAACAAGGAAGCTCTGCACTACTACCGGAAAATGGTGATCTTGAGACAAACTTGTATTTATTCACTTTTAAAATCAAGAACTAGGCTTGAATTCTTCATAGTGTACCCTGTAAAATCTTGAATGCAAGTGATGGATGGCTGGTTAATTTCAAAAAAGTGCACGGCATTTGTCAGCCCAAAATTTGTGGATGAATCTTTTCAAGCGATACGTCGCAAAGAAAACTCTTTATTCATATTTTAAGAGCAAAAATTGATCACATGGACTTCTCCTGCTCGCAACTATATAGCGCAGATGTATTTGGACTATTTTATTGTTCCTTACGGGAAAAAAAATTTGCCACTACCTACGAAAACACTACACGACTAAAGAAATTAATCATATTTTTTTGTGTGTGAACGCTAGTGGTTCGCTCAAGTTAAAGTCATTGGTGGTCGGTAACTGTGCAAATCCACGTTGCTCTTAGGGATTCTGAAACCCATTCCATTACACCATTTCAAACAGAGTTAGATGAATTCAAAGTTATTCTTCATTATTCTTCATCTGGTTCCATCATTCACTTATAAAGCAAAAAATTTAATTTTTTATTTTTTTTTTATTTTTGCATGTTTGCAGATTTATCGCCAAAGGCTTTGTTGCTGATTTACAATGGCAACGAAAACATTGTAGTAATGCTTCTACGAACCAACTTAACAGCATTTTTTTTTAGCCAAGTTAGGATATTGTACTACATTGTTATGCAACATTGCCGCACAAAGTAACGTTCAATTCGTGATGCCATTTTTCTTCAATAAAAGCACCTACCAGCGTCTATCCAGCCAATCTCAAGTAAGTAAAAGTAATATGCAGGGTCAACATCAAAGTCCATGTTGTCAAATATGTATTGAACCCCCTGACCAAAATATGATAAACTGCTCTAAATGCCAAAAAACCTATCATAAGTCATGTACTAACTCAACTTCGGACACAACCTTCAAATGCCAAGCCTGCTTACCAAACCCGCATACTTCAGCCGAGTCTGTTAGAAGCGCCTCAACTCGCGTTTCTAATCGCTCAAACCAAGCAGATTCGCGGCGAATACAATTAGAACTTCAACGTTTAGAAGAAGAACGGTCTCTTTCCATGGCCCTTAACCGCGAATATCTTATAAAAAAATATAAACTCTTGGAGGAGCAAAATGCTGACGAGCGCCTTAGCACCACAACGTCAAACCAATCCAATTCTGTTAATAATTGGCTAAAAGACCTTCCAGATCCTGCAACGGATCCAAACCAGCATAAAGCAAAAGGTTCAACTGAAAATCAGAATAGAAATAAAACACCAGAGCAGGAAACCCTCCTGCGTACAGAACCTTTATGCCCAAATATGCCAACACAAGTAATAAACAATTCTAATACAAATACAAATTTCAACAAAAATATTCCAAATAATCAAATAAAAGCGTGAAATAATACAAAAAGTGCAGTGATGATCCACAGGATAGTGAAGACGATATTCTGTTTCTAAATTGATTAAATCAAATAGTGATTATGATACATGGTACATTTTCAGAAAATAAATTTTTTTATGTCGAATATGGGTGACAATGCTCACTTAAACAAAAAAATGGATGAATTTCAACTGATCTTTGAAGAATTAAGTGTGGATATAGTGTGCATCTCAAAATCATGGTTTAATCCTGATATTCACAATAATATATACTCGGTGAGTGGGCTATTGTCTTTTTCGCTCAGATAGAGTATTGAAAGCTGGTGGTGTTGCAATTTATGTCAAACTTTCAATTTCTTGTAAATTTAAATGCAAAAACCTTAAGGATGATATAATCGAATACTTATTTCTGGAAATTTTTAATAATAAGGAAAAGCTCTTAATTGGTACTATATAAGACTAAATAAACGTACTGAAATAGTTCCAATGCTAGATAAGCTCAATATTCTTACATTGAGCTACACTGATGTTATTTTAACTGCAGACTTCAACGTGAATATATTGAAGGACAACAGTTTGATGGAAAATGTGAGCGCTATAGGGTAAAGTCTAGTAAATTACTCAATGTCAACCCATTTTACGAAAACATCAAGTACACTACTTGGTCTTTGTTTTACCAGTAACGATTCTCGACTGCTGTTATGTGAACAACTTTCTGCGTCAATGTTCTCAAGACATGATTTACTCTTTCTCTCTTATGATTTCAACCCCATATTTCAAAAACAATCACAAATCCAAACTTTCAGAGATTTTAAAAATATATATTATCAGTTACTGGAAACTGAATTATCATCAATACCATGGGCCGATGTTTTCGATATGCCTACTGTGGATGAACAGTTAAGTTTTATACATTGTAATACAAATTGTCTATAAACCACGGTTTACAAATGACATTAGAGCTCTAATCGAAGAGAGAAATTATGCATATGATAGATGGAAGCGACTTAGGAATACTGAGCTTCATAACACCTTCAAACTTTCTCGAAGAACAGTAAATTCAAACATTAGAACTGCTAAATCAATCTATACTAATATTATAAAGAGGTAATGTGTGTTTGTTTGTTTGTTTGTAGGAGGTAATCTTCGCAACTACCCATCTGATATTCCTGAAATTTTCACAGAGTCTTACTGCGGATATGGGAAGTGCTATAGGTTATAATTTTTTAAATATTTTTAGTGGGCGTGGCACCTCCCACACAAAGTAAATTTTTAATATCATATACATATATTGGGTATTATGATAGGGAGAGCTTTGCAAATTTGTACGAGGTCGCCTACTGTTAATATTTGTAGCTACGCCGAAAATGGACGGGATCGGACAAGCGGGCGTGGTACCTCCCATACAAGTAATAATTCAATATTAGATATCTCGAGTACTGTGATAGAGAGAGCTTTTCAAATTTGTCTGATGTCACCTATTATTAATGTGAGTAGTCGGACAAAAAATGGACAGTATCGGACCAATAGGCGTGGCACCTGCCATACAAATTAAATATAAAATGCCATATATCTGAAGTAATGTTATAGTGAGAGTCCTGGGACTTTGTGTGAGCCCATAAGTTATTAATTTAATTAGTTAGACAAAAAATGGGCGTGATTGGAGCAGTGGGCGTGGCACCGCCCATACAAAGTAAATATATGATATCATATAACTGGTTTACTAAAAAAGGGAAGCTTTTACACTTTGCACGACACCATCAGATCTTAGTATGAGTAGTCGGACAAAAAAATTGGCAGGTTCACACCAATGGGCGTGGCACTCCCCATGCAAAGTAACTATTTAATGTCATATATCTGGAGTACTGTATAAGAGAGGGCTTTGTGGCTTTGCATTAGCCCATAGGTTCTTTGTATGATTAGTCGAACAAAAAAATGAGCGTGATCGTAGCAGTGGGCGTAGCACCGCCCATGCAAAGTAGATATCTAATATCATATAATTGGTGTTCTATAAAAGGGAAAGACTCGATATTTAGGACGAGTCCATCAGATATTAATGTGAGTAGTCCAATAAAAATTGGGCGGGGTGGGATTATTGGGCGTGACACGTCCTATGTAAAAAATATGAAGCACTACGAAAGCGACAGTCTTTTGACAAGTTCATTAGTTATCAATGTGATTTGTCGTGGAAAATATATCGCCAAAATCAAAAATCGCCAAACCCAAAAATCGCGAAAAATAAAAATCTCCCAAAAATAAAAATCTTCAAAATCAAAAATGCACAAAATCAAAATTCGCTAAAAAGAAAAATTGCCAAATTATATTTTAAGTTCAAGGCCAATAGTTAAGTGTTGGCAGATCTAATATGGATCATCCATCTTTTTCTCATGGCCAGCTACATGTACCTTGCTCCAGGGTAGGAACGCCGAAAAATCTGATAATTGTTGTACCGAATGAAAAACAAAAAACATTGTATATCAACATCAGCAAGCATTGAAATAAACAAGTAAGAAAATTATAGTCGGTCTAGACCGACTATACGATACCCTATACCATGCATTTAGAAACCCAATCTCTTAGGCCCAACTAACTGGACATAGAAAATAAGCAAAAACCAAATTTCAGTGGGATTTTTATTAATTTTTTTGGCTGCAGATAAGCAAAAGTTCATATCGGATGCTATATCTATATGGGGACTAGGTCCAAAAATGGACCAATCCTGATCATGTTTGGTAAAGTCTCTTGTATTTTGCAAACATATATACAAACAAAATTTGAGAAGAATCAGTGCATTATTTTTGTTTTTAATAGATTTAAGTGAAATCGGGAAGCAGTCTATATGGGGATAAAGGCATCATTTTTGGACTACTCATTAGTGGATGTAATGAACGCATACAAACACAATTTGAGTAAGATCTATATGACAATTTGGATCTTATGGCAATTTATGTCGATTTCATAGGGGTAATTTGTATGGGGGCTAGGTCTGAACATGGACCGATTCTCACTAATTTCAATACCGTTCATCCCATGGCCGATAAAAGCTTATATGCCCTGCAGTTTGATTACAAGGTTTACATGGACACACAGACGGACGGACGGACGGACATTGTTAAATCAACTCAAAAAGTGATTTTGATTCGATCGGTATTATTAAAGATGGGTCTAGGTCAAATATTTTTGGTTGTTACAAACAGCAGCACAAAGTCATTATGCCCAAACCACATAGTGGTATAGGGTATAAAAAATCTATACTAACATAATAAAGCGGTAATATTTGTTTGTTTGTTTGTTTGTAGGAGGTAATCTCCGTAACTACTCATCTGATCTTCCTGAAATTTTCACATAGTCTTACTGCGGATATGGGAGTGCTACAGGCTTTAATTTTTTTAAATATTTTTAGTGGTCGTGGCACCTACCATACAAAATAAATTTTTGATATATATATTAATATGATAGAGAAAGCTTTGCAAATTTGTCTCAGGTCATCAATTATTAACGTGAGTAGTTAGACAAAAAAATGGGCGGGATTAGACAAATGCGCGTGGTACCCCCACACAAACTTAATATTTAATGTGATATATCTGAATTACTGTATTAGTGAGAGCCTTTGGACTTTGCGTGAGCCCTTTCATAACGATTCGGAAGGGGGGCAGGGGGTGGGTGTGGCGAAGCACACCGGGTTATATCTAGTGGGTGAATAAAACATAAAAAGTAAGAATGGCCCAAGCTTATCAGTAAGAAAGTAATAGCCGGTCTAGACTTTATTACGCTGATATTTACTTATCATTTTCCGTCCGTCCCATGTAGAAGTTGTATGTTGAAATTACATATTTACTTGAATGAAAGCATTTATCATTTATGGAAATTGGTGAAATGCGCTGCATGGTTGGACCTATACACCTTACAAATATTCAAGTATTTTGTTTGCCAGTTCATTGCGGACAATTATTTAGTTGAGAGTAGTCGGAAGGCAAAAATTAAAATATATATTAATCTGAAATAAAAAATAATGTATTTGCATGTAACACTATAATATATACCAGCAAATTCCAGGCCTCGAAATTCGATTGCAAATTCTAGAAAATTTTATTTTTTCATTAAATATAGACGCTAAAGTTATGCTAATCAATTAAATCCAATTTGCAAATCAACACAAAAAAAAACAAACTCATTTTTATTACAACCACATTAACAAATTTAATAAACGCACACATAGCATTGTACAATTTTATGTTTGTGTTAGTAGCAATTTTAAATGCAATTTAATCCAAATAAAGGAAAAAATTTAAAAATCTGTGAATCTGCAAAACAGGTAAAAAGAAATACTTTCCAAATAATATACGTTTGGTCAAAATCGGGATATAACGGTAGAACAAAACATCGGTCACATGAAATCGCCTATCCTATTAATATTATAGATTGTAAATATTAGTTAAAAATGTATCTCTTTAAAAAGAATTACAGCCGCACAAAAAAAAAATAATAAAAATGTTTGCAGAATAAGCCACTGAACGTTCTGTTAGGGTGGAGAGTATCAAAAGAAAAACGTATCCTCCTTCCGTTCTACATAAATATATCCTTTAACCTTTAACTTTTATTTAAGGAACTCTAGAACAAAGAATTTGGAGCAACTTTGGGTTAATATTTGGTAATAAAAAAAGCGATTTTAAAATGTAAATAAATTACCGATATTTTGCGAAAAGCGAGATACATTATTAGATATTATAAATGGAATAAAAATACATTTGAAATGACTTATATAACTAAAAACATGTAAAAAATTTATCATTGGTCTAAGCCTTTTCGACTGTTCGATACCCTATAACATCCGTTGTTTATATAAGTTGTCTTAGGTCCATTTGATATAGAAAAGAATAATTACCCAGTTGAGTTGCATTATTATTAATTTTTTGCCCGCAGATATGAAAGAGTTCATATTGAATATAGAGCTCATATTGAATATGGGGACTAGGTCGAAAATATTACCGTATTTGGTAAGTGACCTTATTTTGTGGAAAAACTCATAAAAACCATATTTGAGAAAAATCTTTGCTTTTTGTTAGGTTTTTGCTAGATTTAAGAACAATTCAAGGGGGTTTGTTTTTTACTACTGATTTACTGGTAGATAGGCTTAAGCCTCTGGTCCTTAACGTTAATAACTGCCACGTTTACATAACGTCATGGTACTGTAATAAATACACATAATCCAAATTTGACCGATATCTATGTTATGATTTTATAGGGAATAAGTTTTCTATACTAAGCAGTATAAGCCGCCAGGAAATCAATTGCTACCAAAAAATATAAAAAAAATTCACAAAAATTTTAACTGAAAAAACACGAAAGGGCTCAACAATGTCAAAAGAAGAACTGACCAAATCAGTTAAAAAATAATAGCCCAATATATCTATGAAGTGTTTTGAGCCATCTTTAGTCTACAAATCTCTTTTAATTTATATTCTATTGACGTTAGATTAAAATTTGTATGCCACAGCCAAGTATGTACTTCTTTATCTTTATATTTTAAACGCCAATGGGGATTTAGTCTTGTCTTTTGTTATTTACTCGTATTTTATAAAGAAAAATTTAAATTTGCTGTTTGTTTGAAAAAGAAATGGAGGGAAATTCACAAAATGGGCATTATTGGTGATGACATGAAAGCTGAGAACACAATAGATGTCTATCAGTTATATCTCGATTTTTTTAATATTTCAATGCCTGCAGCTGGTATAAACTTTTACAGTAATATTTCCATTAATGATATATCAAACCAACAACATTCGCTTATATTTTATACACTTCACTCAAGAAGATGTTTTGGAATCATTTCTCAGCATTAAATCGGATTCTATAGGACACGAATCCTAAATTTATTTAATTAATTTTGACGTACCGCATATAACACATGTGTTTAATACTATAATCACAACATCTACTTATCCATCTATATGGAAACAAGCAAAGGTTATACCCATACCAAAAGCTGATACGACTATAGACCAATTGCTATGTTGCCTTATATATCCAAAGTCTTTGAGCGTTTAATTCATACTCAAATGAGTCTTTATTTATATAAAAATTGTTTGCTTTCTTATAGACAATCTGGAATTAGACCAAAGCAAAGCTTTATATCTGCTCTAATTGATGTTTCGGAGAAGCTACGGAGCCGGGTGGATGACAATATGATGTCATTTCTAGTATTACTCGATCACTCAAAAGCATTTGACACTGTAGATCATTCAATTCTCTGCCTGACGCTGAGAGGCTTATTTCGTTTTTCAACAACAGCTGTAAAGTTAATTTACTCTTATCTTTGCGATATAAGTCAGTCTGTATACAATGGCTCGAGTAACTCTAACATATGTTTATTGCCTAGAGATGTGCCACAAGGATCGATACTTGGTCCAATATTGTATGTTATATATGCAAATAACCATTCACAAATTCATTTCTGTGGAACACAAATGTACGCAGACGATGTCCAGCTCTACATTAGTTGTAAACCATCAAGTGTTACAGAATGCATTTAGAAGAAAAACGTTGACCTCAACTATATTTATGAATGGGCATCAGCAAATGGTCTTTGCTTAAATGCTAAAAAATCTATTGGTATGATCATTGGTAGAGCACAGACCTTATCAATTTTACTTATTTATTTATTTATTCGTATATTGGTCTATGGAATTAATCCTAACAGACTATTTATAAAGAAAAACATTTTAAAATTAATTTTAGTACATAGATATTCATGAATTTAGAAAGCATATTATTTTACTTTTAATTAGATTAGTATTTAATGAGAAATCAATAAATCTATAAAGTTCATTAAATTGAATGCACATTCTCCTGAGAGGGTCTGCATTTGCAAAATTAGCTCTAGAGAACTGTACAGATAAAGGTGAGAAGTAACGTGTTGGTCGTTGAGGAATGTTGAATGATATATTGTTAATCAGGAAACCAGAACAAACATCACCATTAATTATATTAATAAGGAATGAAACATTTAGTATAGTTCTCCGGCTTTTTAAAGTTGGTAGCTTAATAAGGGCAAGTCTGCTGGTATAGCATGGAAGATTACTTGGATTGAAGTTTAAACTCCGAAGACAAAACAAAAGGAATTGTTTCTGCACAGATTCCAGACTGTCGGCATGAATTTGGTAGATTGGGTCCCAAATTATAGAAGCATATTCCAGGATAGGTCTCACAAGTGACGCATATAAAGTTTTGGAGACATAGGGATCATTAAAATCTTTAGCCCAACGTTCTATGAAACCAAGTACACCTCTGGCTTTGTTGACAGTAATTGTTATACGAGGAATAAAGGTCAGTTTATGATCCAATAAAACAACAAGATCTATAAAGTTGTCTACTTTATCGAGACAATAATCACCCAGCACATAGTTGACAGATATCGGCCTCTTTCTGACGAAACGCATATGTTTACACTTATTAAGGTTTAGCTCCATTAAATTTAAATTACACCAAGAATTAAATGAATTCAAATCATTTTGGAGAAAAACATGATCAGATGGCTGCCTTGTGGTACTCCCGACATTACATCTATCGGCTTTGAAGTAACATTTTTAAAACATACTTTTTGTGTTCTATTGGTTAAATAAGAATATATCCACTTTGCGCTAAGATTTGAAAATCCCAGAAGAAGTTTATGATTGACTTTATCAAAAGCCTTGCTGAAGTCAGTATAAATTGCATCTGTTTGCTTGCGTTCAAGAAAACCACGGTTGACAATTGTAGTAAACTGTAATAGATTTGTAGAGGTTGAACATCTTTTTTGAAAACCATGTTGGAAGGGAGAAATTAACGTATTTGCTTGATGGCATAGATAATCCGTTATAGTTTTTTCAAAAATTTTAGGTACAATACTTAATTTAGCAATTCCACGATAATTAGTAATATCAGCCTTGTTACCAGATTTGAATAGCGGAATAATGAATGAATCCTTCCACATAATGGGAAAATAACCGTATTTGATTGAGCTATTAAACATGAGCGTTAATGGTACAGCTAAAACATCAGCACATTTTATTAAAATACAGGGTGGAATTTTATCTGGACCACGGTTACAGGAAAATTTAAGTTTTTTCAATTCATTAGAAACAACAGATATAGCAAGAGAAGGAATGGATATAATTTGAGTAGCAGTCAGTGAGTATGAGCAGATATTAGAATCATCAAAACTTGCATCGGAGTAAGTAGTTGAGAAGAAGTCAGCAAATAAATTGCATACAATAATATCATCACAGGATTCATTATGTAGAAATTTCATAACAGCAGGATAGCCCTTAGTTTTTCTCTTAGAGTGAACAAATTTATAGAATGACTTCGGATTTCGTTTAAAATTATTTTTCATTTTGTTCAAATAGTTTAAATAACATGAATTATTACAGGATGTCTTGGCAGAGTTTTATCTAATAAAACTTTACCAGTTAATACAAAATTACTACTTTATAAAACATGTATGAGACCAGTTTCGTTGTATGCATTTCCTATTTGGTTTTCTATTTCACCGACATTAATGAACAAATTTGAAATTTTTGAGAGAAAGGTTTTAAGATTTTGTATTGGAAAAAATTTTTCATCAAAAACAAAAAGGTTTTCAAATTTAATTATTTACAATGAGTCGGGAGTGCTTCCAATGAGCTCTTACGTGTTTGACATTATAAAGAATTATAATAATAGATTATACATGCATGATAATACTGTTTTAAAAGAAATTGCACAATCTGAGAGGAATTACAATTGGCCTGATACTCAATATTTGTCTCCTCTTGGTTTAAACCATGAAATTAGTGATCTGTCGGCTCTTACACCGGATTTTTTTTAAAAAAACTCACCCTGGTACTCACAGGGGTTAATTAGCAGTTATTTTTAGTTCTTATTATTATTATTTTTCTAGCTTGTAAGATTTTTTATTTTTTTTTTTACTAATATTAAGTTTATAACTTTATTTTAAGAGATTACTCTATCGTTATGGCTAGCCTATGGAGCAAGGGCATTTTTTCTTTTTCTCATTCAATATATACCCTTACTGTCAATTTTGTTACTGTAAATTAGTCTTTCATAGTTTTAAGACATTACATTATAATCTTAAATTTTCTTTATTTAATGTATTTTTTTTTCTGTTACTATTTGCATAAAAAGTCTCAATAAATATTAAATTAAATTAATTTTTTCAGAGTATTATATTCGGCACGACAAATGGAGTATTTTTCATGATCAACAAGAGATCCAGTTTTCTTATTTTTTTGTAATATATATTTTTTTTTATTCTTGACACTAGCCGGTTTCCTAGTATTCCAAGGCGGTCCAGAAAGGTTTTTAAAAAAAATTTTTAGGAACACATGACTCAATAAAAGAATACATCTTGTTATAGAAAGCTTCAGTCATTTGATCAATGGCACGAGTTGTACCAGTAGATAACGATAATAAATCATGCCAGTTTGTATTATTTATAAGTTCACTAAACATAGTGTAATTCGTTTGAGCGAAACAAAAAACTTTAACACTTTTTTTAGGTGTGCCTACAAGTCCAGATGGAATGGATATATTTACTTCAACAGTAGGGTGATATCAGGAATAGAAATATGGTTTTAGCGCTTCGTAAAACATTCAGTAACTTCATTAACAAATATTAAATTCAATAATTTTGAATGATCATTAAGAATTCCATTTAATTGAAATAGATGTAAATCAAAAAAAAAAAATGTTAAAAAGCTCATCACATTTATCATTTGATTTAGTCGGAACAAAGTATTTTTCTTCAGGTAAGAACTTCCAGGAAATTGAAGGCAAATTGAAATTTCCAAGAACAATAACAGAGTCATCCGGATTCGCAGTTCGTAGATTTAACACTAGATTTACCATACCAGTCAAAATGACTGGTTTTACCTTTTATTTCATAAATATTTACTATGTATATTTATTTTTTTTCGAAACTATTATATGACTTTTATAACAACAATTAAATACAAATAATTTGATAAGTTAATTTGATTTTGTGTTCATAACAAAAATTTTTTTTTTTGTTTTTGGTACTTATACCGAAACCAGTCATTTTGACCTGGTACACGTTTTTGTAGTTCTATGTGCAAATGCTTTATATTCTTCACTTTTAGGAAATTCCCTTGTTTGGAAAATGGCGTGTAAAGAAAAATGTTTGCACATCCCTGGTAAAATAGTATTGTATAACAGCATATTTTTCAAATTTCATATTTTTCGGGGATCTCCCTATTTATTTTTTTTATCAAGAATTTCGTAGGAAACTGTTATAAACCATTTATTCATTGAGTTCTGTTCTGTTCAGTAAGAAATAATTTTCATTGAGTTCTGTTCTGTTCAGTAAGAAATAATTTTATTACTTTTGCTACATACAAATTGCTCATAATGGAAAAACGAAAAATTTTGAAATTGGAAGAAATACAAGATATACTTTTGGATCTATCAGACGTTGATGGTGGTGATAGCGAATATGAGTTTTTGGGATGCGACAGTGATACGGATGATGATGGTAATCAAAGTGTTCATATTGAAAGCAGTGATAACGAGGAATTTGATGAAAATGTTGGAGGCGAATCGAGTGACGAAGAAGACAACATAAGACAACAGCATAATACGCAAAAACGAAGATGTATGCGGCTTTCCTCGAGTTCTGAAGAGGAAAATACACAAAATATGCAAATTGAAGTTTCTGCTGATGGAACAATTTGGAAAAAAATACAAGAAGGGGGTGCCGTTGGAAGGTTACCAAGTCATTGCATTTTCAAAGATTTACCTGGGCCTACAGCACATGCTAGAAGAAATATTATGGAAGAAGAGATAAGCAGTGCCTTCTTACTATTGATTGATCATCATATATTAGAACATATTAGAAATTGCACTGAAATAGAAGCCTCTCGAGTTTTAGGTAAGAAGTGGACCCTTTCGCAGGAAAAACTGAAGGCTTTTATTGGAATATTGTATGGCCGTGGTGCATACGAAGCAAAAGGTTTGAAATTATCATATTTATGGAACAAAAAGTGGGGTCCTGATTTTTTTTCCGAAAATATGAGCAGGAATGACTTTACGGAAATTTTACGTTTTATTCGCTTTGATAAAAGAAATGAGAGGAGTCAGCGCTTGCAAACGGATAAATTTGCGCTGGTATCAACTGTTTGGGATAAATTTATCGAGAATAGTCAAAACGCTTTCAAACCAGGAGCATTTATCACAGTAGATGAGCAACTGTTTCCAACGAAGGCTAGATGTCGATTTACCCAGTATATGCCAAACAAACCCGACAAATTTGGGATAAAATTCTGGCTGGCTTCTGATGTTGAAACGAAGTATGTTATAAATGGCTTTCCCTATTTAGGAAAAGACGAAAAACGAAATTCGTCAACTCCTCTCAGTGAATTTGTTGTAACAAGACTACTAGAACCTTATATCATGAAAGGAAGGTGTGTGACAACCGACAATTTTTTTACCAGCCTCCCCCTGGCTTCAAAATTATTAGCTAAAAATACTGCATTGGTTGGTACAGTACGTTGCAACAAACGGGAGCTTCCAAAAATTTGCAAAGAAAAAAAAGATGGTATGGAACGTTTTTCAACGCATCTATATGAAACAAATGAATGCACACTTACTGTTTATAAGAGTAAGCCTAACAAAAAGGTTGTTTTATTGAGTACTAAACACAAAGGCGTCACAATTGATACCAGTTCCAAGAAACTACCTGAGACTATATCTTTTTACAATAAAACCAAATTCGGTGTTGATGTAACTGATCAAATGGCAAGAAAGTATAGTGTGAAATCAGGATCCAGAAGGTGGCCACTTCAAGTATTTTTCAATATTTTAGATTTGGCCGGCATCAATTCCTGGATTTTGTATAGAAGTATAACAGGAAAAAATATTTCTAGGAAAGACTTTTTGTTTCGATTAGCTGAAGAGCTCACATCTGAATATAAGTCATCAAGACAAGGGAGGGCAAGTGAAATTCTCCGTCCAGCAACCCAGAATCCCCGGCCAGTACGTAAATGGTGCCAAATAGGACTTTGTAATAACAACAAGACAACTACAAATTGTGACATCTGTAAGAAATATGTGTGCGGAAAATGCGTGGAAAAAAAAGTTAGTATTTGTAAAGCATGTAAACATGATCATTCTGAATAAAACTGGAATATAATTGATGAGTTTTTATATTTTTATTTTTTATGGGGGTACGAACTTATGCCTCAAACTGAAACGGAAGTTATGCCCCAATTTTTTTTTGACATTACTTATTTGCCCTGTGACATAAATTGATTTTTGGGATATAATTTCATATTTTTTTGGGCATATTTCATAAATAACCGAGATATTAAACCCCTAAATTTTTAATTTCAATGTTATCAATGCGGGGGGCCTTGCCCCTCACACCCCCCGCTTATTGGAAAAACAACCCTTGCTTCGCCTTAGAACCAATTTTTATATATCTCATCAATTCTCTCAAACGATAAAGCATTATAATATAAATGAATAGAACTTGTCATATACAGTCAAATTGACTGGTTGTGGTATAAATAGGTATGTAAATTTGTTGGTATATCTAGTGTTAATAGCTTCTCCATGTATAACATATAAAGACTGCGGAGACGATGGAGGGATGTATGAGGAAGTAACAAATATTTTTTTATGATTGTATTTAATTTAAACTGCAACGAATTGGATGTTTAAAGAGGAATCAATTAATAAAACCTCAGATGATAAGATACTTGAGACAGCAATAAGAACGCTACCGCCATTCATCTTATTGTAACGGTCACGTCTAAAAATATTATATTTATTGCAAAATATTTCTGTATTTAAAAAGGTATGATTAAGCCAAGTTTCAGTAAATACGATAATATGATGACTTAAATATGTTGAAACTTTCAATATATAAAGTTGACAGTTTAGTTCTCAGACCACGAACTTTTTGGTAAACTAATGAAATATTTTCACCAGTAAGATCTTTTAGTTTTTTGGAACATTTGAATCAGTTTGAGGAAGGCAGCCAATATTGTTAGAATTTTGTCTAAATATATATTCTCGAACCAATGTGTTTTCAGGCCAAAAGTTACGATCAATAAGACGGTCAAAAAGATCATAAGAAAGGGTAATTTTAAAGGATGTGATAGATCTAGGTTGAGAAAAAACGAACTTATATGTCGAAATTTCTGCGTTTGGGCCCAACTTAGATCTAACAAAGGCATCGACATCTTCAGCAGTAGTTTCAATCGCTAAACGCGAGATAAAAACAGTTTTTTTTGGAGGAACAGCTCTCAGCGAAACGATTTGACCAGCATTTATCACAGGACAAGTATTTATTGAAGGAACAGGTTGATTTAATGGCACTTCAGCAAAGCCCACAGGCAAATCAGCATTACAATTAATTACTGAGGCATCAGATGTTAGTGTTAATGAACTCGTAGGAACAGCAGGAAGATTATCAGATTTATCTTTATTTGTATTTCGACCACGTATACTGATTAACAACACAAAAATTGATCTAGCTGAAACTGCGATAAACCTTGGCGTTATATTCAACAAAAAACTTGATTGGTCGGATCACATTAAAATTGTCTGCGTAAAACTTTTGCTATGCTGAGGAATCTGTGTATGTCACAGTATTATACGCCTTTGCATATTCGGATGTTACTTGCTAAGATCTATTTATTACCAACACTAATGTATGGATGTGAGCTATTCTCCTGTTGCGATTCATTAAGCAAACAAAGGGTTAATGTAACTTATAATAACATTGCCAGATACATATATGGCCGCAAAAGACACAGCAGCATCTCACAATACTCGCAACAAATCTACAATATATTATTCGAAAACTTATATAAATGCCGAATATTGCTGTATTTATATTAAATAAATTATACAGGTCAACCTGAATACCCCTACAACAGAATAACTTTTTCGAGGCCAATGCGAGGTAAAACAAGTAGGAATGTTAAATTCGGCTGTGCCGAATTTTTGCTATTATTCTACTTCAGGACCTGCCTGACATATTGACCTATAAAACGCCGCTCGCCGAATTCTACGACTTCTGGTTCTCGAGAGAAACGACACCCCAATTTGAAAAAAAATGATTTCGAGTAAAACGCATTTAAAATTTTATTACAAGTAATAATTAGTTATTTATAGTTCGGTTCGAGATCATGTATACATTTTCTAATACTAGAAAAGATAATACTTTTATGCAATGTAAGAGAAATTTTATTACAAGGATTTTCTATATTACCATACAAATATGTATATGCATATATAGCTCTGTAACTCTAAAAATGATTCGAATTTAAAAAAAATCTTTTAGGGCGTTATTTTCTAAGGATTTTAGAAGACATTTATGAAAAAAAAAATCGAAAACAAATTTTTTTTAAGACAGGTCATACCTTAAAATAATACATACCGTTTTATTTAAAAAACAATGCTTTTCAGCCCCTAATAGTTAAACAAATTCACTGTTATGATTTTTGTGAAAATTTCGTATTTAACTTTATTTTCGTTGTACAGATATTTATATTTTTTTTAGCTTCTTAGGAAACAACAAATATCTCAGGTAAACACGTCTCTGCTTTGGTGGAGGTGATGGATGGAGGTGCAGAAAACAGCAATATATTTTATTATGTAACAAAATATTTTCCTTTTTTGAATATTTAAAATAGTGCGCCAAATTTAAGTTATCTCTGATTATTTTTCTGCCTTGATTATATGGCAACAGTAGAGTGCGGTGTTCTTAAGACCAGCATAATATGGAGATTAGTATGAGAAAGAAATTTACACAAAAAATAGCAAAGCTTGCTATAAGGAACTACATAGTAAATTTTAATTAATTTAAACTCTCGTATTTGATGTAGTATCGCCGCTGCTGTCTGCTATCCATTAACCACAACTTTAATATTCATTGAATTAAAATTTTATATACTTTTATAAGCATGTTCTCTCAATATGTGGAAATCGTCCATGTTTAAAGTACCAAATCACGTTTAGAAATGAAAGTTAGTGCTTTGATGAAGAAATTCATAGATTATTACGTGATTTTCCACATTTATTACACGTTTGTGTATTGATACGTAAAACTAATACAAAAAAAAAGAAAGCAAGTGTTGCTTGAACATTTAAGCTATAGGAAAAATCAAAGGTATAAATTAAGGCCAATTGTTAAAATCAAAATTAAATCTTTGATACCCTCCACCTCGGTTTGAGTATTGATAATATATGTAAACAAAATATTGGAAAAAGTAAAGAATTTGTTAAACTTAATACCAAATTATTTCAGCAAATTCTTTGGGATGGTTTTCGTCTTTTCTATTATTTCGGATTTATTTCGTTGTTTGCTTTTTGGTGGTTGCTGATCGGCATGCATTTAGGTTATATACCTATATGCATGCCGGTTATATGACATAACTTCTCGTTTAATTTAGTTTTTGCTAATTAAATAGCTCGCCCTAACCTTCATCGCAAAGGCAATGGTTGTGTAGGGTGGCTATATGCATTAAATCGTGTTAATTGGAGATGGCTGTATAGTTTCTTTTAACTGGCCAAATATTTCTTCATTGCGGCCATATAGGTCGGATGGAGTAACAAAATAATAACAAAAAAAAAAAGCTCTCTCAACTTTTTTATTAAAACATTGCCATATTTTAAAACATAGAGAACAGATTTATAATAATAAATAAGCAAACTAGGGATGCCAAACGCAAAAAACCAAATGTCCCAAACATTTTAAATAAAATAATTTGTTATCTTTATTTTCTGAAAAACTTAAAATTTTCATCCAAAAAAAAATTGTGAAAATTTATATATAAATAACATTCTCATAAAATTTCGTTTATTTATGTAAAAATTTTTATGTTCGCACTTCTTAAATATCATATGAGGTTTTCTAAAATTCATTGAATTTAAATTAATGTTTCCTGTATGCGATTCTGTAAATTTCAACGATCCGACAATGGCAAAATATATCGACAGCTATTGTTGTTTGCACTAAGGATTAAGTGATTCACTAAGTACATACATCTTAACGACAGTCGACAAATCTATTTTTCTATTTATTTAAATTGTGAACGAGTGGCATCTCTGTCAAAATAAGCGAAAAACACAAAGAATAGAAAAAAACCAATTACTTCGTGTTTGACAGGATGATTTTATGTTTATGTTTAATATCTTTATTTTGTTTACTAATATTTCTGTTTATTTATTTGAAAATGAAATAATGAATTGAATATGCTATTTTATTTTTTTATTTATATAAAAAAGTTTTTTAATAAAAGCTAAATATTTTCACTATTTTATGATTTTTATTTATGTATGACGACATTTCAACCTAAAAATTTAAGTTTTTATCGATTGAATAAACAACACAAAAATGGTTGTCGTTTAGATAACAAAAACAGCTGACTTTAACAATAGCGAATATCGTTTAAAAATTTTACTGATAATTTTGCTATTTTTTTTAACGATTCGACTATCGTTAAAAGAAGTTACTGAATCGCGGTAGTGAAAAGCTATTAATTTCTCCGGAATGGCAATATTTTTCTAAAATGTAAACATTTTGTAAATGTAAACATATTTGGTGTTTTCTTTTTGGAATTTCAATTTGTGTTTAACGAATAAAATTTATATATTAAAGATGCAATTGATGTCTTCTAAATTTGAAATTATTACTTCCGACGTTTTGATATGATTTTCTGAAATTCAATTAATATTTTCTAATTTATAATTGGAAATTTTAATTCCAGTTTTTAGAATTGATATTTTCTTAAATTTGCATAGAAAATTTAAAAAGTGCAATATTATATATATGTGAATAATAATGCTTTAGTAATTATAAACAATTTTTAAAAATTAGATGTAATGGCAATCAGATATTTTGTAGGTAAAGCAGAATAATAATTCTATATAACTAAGTAGAACTGTTTTGAAAGCAAAAAACTCATTGATAAACTCGGTACTATTTTTTAAAGACAACAAAATGTTAATATGCCAAACTTATGTTCATATTTGTAAAAGAATAATGAAAAAACGTATAAAGTAAAAGACCAGCCCGTGTATACTCTTAACATTGTTCTGTATGATATATAGTTGAAAATATTGACATTCATGTTAAAATAGAAATAACTATTGCAAAGCAAATTAGAACAAAAATTATGGCGCCACCTACTGTGGCATAGTCACGCTGAGCAAAATGAAGTGACACTCTGTTAATGCAAAAGAAATGTATTTTATTTATTTTTAGTTTATTTAAGCTAATTAGGCCTAACGTTTCCAATGTAAATAAAACAACCGCTTATTCCATTTTTCCTGACGTTTCGTCAATTTTATGTTGACTTTATCAAAGGTCGTCTATTTGAAAAATAAAACATAAATTATTACAAAAACACATAATTCACCAACAGTAATTATAACTCACAGTAATATGGATTTGTCTTTACATTAAAATAACAATATTTATTACATACAAACAAAAAACATTCAATTTAAAATAACATTTAATTACACACAACATTTAAAACACAACTTAAAAGTAATATCACAGGGTATCAACTGATGGCAATCACAGGGTATCAACTCATGGCAATCATGATCAACTGATGGCAATCATGTAACTCGCATTAATATTGTTTGTATCCTCTTTCAAGTTCATCGTATTCTTTATGTTCTGTTGTATATGTAAACTTTCCAATGTAAATCTCTTCCTCTATCTTGTCTCTTTGTCCAAAATTTTCACTTGTTTAAAATCAGCTGTATGGGCTCTCTTTAGTATATGTTGTGCTAGAGCTGTACTTTCTTTGCCCTTTGTTATGTCTGCTTGATGTTCTCCTATTCTCTTTTCTAATGTTCTTTTTGTTGTCCCTATGTATATTAGGTTACATTTCTGATTGTCATTACCATTGCAATTAATTTTGTAACAACATTACTCTGTTGATGTTTTGCAATTGGCGCTTTCGTTTTGGAAAAAATTGTGTTAGGCTTGTACGCAAATATCATTTTCTCCGTTTCAATCGATGTTTTTATATTACTTTTGTCAGTTAAACCCGGAATGTATTTAACGCTGTAAAATTTTTTATCCTCATCATCGGTGTTTTTTTGTTGAGTGTAAATATGATTGTTCCGATTTTTTAAAGTGATGTCTATTAATGTGTTTATAAGTTTGTTTGGAAAACTGTTGGCTTTTAGTATTTATTTTCCCCACAACAAAATATTGCAGAATTTTATGCAAATAAAATAATATACCGATTTATTTCTAACGTGCCGTTATTATGAGTATACATACATATATAGAATATATATATATTATTTGTATTATTTAATACGTGTATGTATGTATGTATATGTAAATATTACACACAAAAAATACAACATCACACGTTATTTTTGTGTTTTTCTCTTTAAATAAATTAATACATAAAATTTTTTTTTGCTAAATTCACATTGTTTTTTTTATACCCTCCACCCCAGTGTGCAGAGGGTATATATAAGCTTGTCATTCCGTTTGTAGTAATTAGAAAAAAATTTTGTACCCCATAAAATATATATATTTGTGATCCTTATAACAAGCGGAGTTGATATAGCGATGTCCGTCTGTCGTCTGTGGATATCACGATGGTAGCTTCAATCGGGCAGTTAGGTTGTGCGTTTGTATAAAAACTGATTCGCTAACACTCTGAAAAGTCTGCCATTTAAAATCGTCCAAATCGGTGGATTAGGGCCCGAGATCTGAATGAAGAACTAAAAAAAGTCTTGAAAAAATATGATTTTCTATGTTGTTCTTGTCACGATGACGCCCTCAATAGGAAACCTAAGTTGATCTTTTTTAGCGAGAATGATTCATGAATATCATGGGAAGATTTCTGTTTCAAAAATCATTAAAATCGGTGGAACAGGTGCAGGGAAATCTCTTAAAAATTAAAAAAAAAATGAGAAATATGATTTTCCTATATTGTTCTTGTTGTTATTCTAAATGTTGTATTGTTGTCATAGCTGAGCTTGTTGTTTTTGTAGTCGTTGTAGTGATAATATAATAAAAGCTAACCCTTTGTACATTTTATTTATCAACTCTGGTAGAAAAATTTAAAAGCTTCCATTGTTTTGGCATCACCAAAAAAATTTGTCAGATAATTTTTGCATTTGCCACGAGCCTGTCTGCAAAGTTTCAGGTCAATTGGGTTACGGGAAAGGGGTAAAAAATCAATCCAAAATTTTGCCGACAAGCAGATAAGCAGGCACTACGAGTCAATATAAAGGGAGTAGAAATTCATCAACATCTAATTTATTTAAAGAAAAACAACAATAACTTTTGATGTTGTATTTTTTTAGAGTGTAATTATATATACATACATATCTACATATATTAATAATAAAATAATATACATATATTCCATCTACTTGTATGTATGTATATTCATAATAACCGCATGTTAGAAATAAATCGGTATATTAATTTATTTATATTAAATTCTCCAATATGTATTTTGTTTTAGGGAAAATACATTTCTGTTACATTAATAAACAGAGTGTCACTTCATTTTGCTCAGTGTGACTATGCCACAGTAGATGGCGCCACAATTTCTGTTCTAATTAGTTTTGTGATAGTTATTGGTATTTTAACGTGAACGTAAACATTTTCAATTAGATATCAAACAGTGTTAAAAGTAACATTGTTGTAAAGAAGAAGAAATGAGTTTTTTGCTTTCAAAATAGTTCTACATAGTTAAATAAAATTATTATTTTGCTTAACCTGCAAAATGTCTGATTGCGAATACATACAATTTTTAAAAATTGTTTATAATTACTAAAGCATTTCTTTTCACATAAATACAAAATTGCACCTTTTAAATTTTCCATTCAAATTTAAGAAAATATCAATTCTAAAAAAAATTGGAATTTAGATTTCCAATTATAAATTAGAAAATATCAATTGCATTTCAGAAAATCATATTAAAACGCCGGAAATAATAACTTGAAATTTAGAAGACATCAATTGAAGTTTTAAAATATAAATTTTATTTTTTAAACACAAATTGAAATTCAAAAAGAAAAAACACCAAATAAATTTACATTTAAAAAATCAACTGAAATTAAAAATAAACAAAAATTGTGATTCATGAAACATTAATGGCATTTCACGATAAGAAAACATTAATTTAAATTCAAAGATATCAAATGAAGTTTCGAAAGCATCAATTGTAATTTGCGCACATAAAAACTTTTACATGAAAAGAGCAATAATTTTTAAACAAAAGAACAAATTTTGATAAAAGAAGTATGTACAACTAATTGATGAGAATGTTATTTAATTATATTTTTTACAGTTGCTTTGAATGAAAATTAAAGTTTTTCCGGAAATAAAAATGAAAAAATATATTATTTCAAATTTTCGGGACATTTGTTTTTTTTCGTGTTCGTGGCGTATTTCAAGATGTGTTCTCTAATTATCTATGGAAAATTAAATTTAAAGAACTGGAAGCTGTCCGAACATTGGATGGCTGAAAACGATAAATATTTGTGGTCTTACTATTGGTAAGGAGAAATACGAATGAAATTTCGGTAATATGAACGAAAATACATTTTCTTATGTTTTATTGTTTTTTAAACTGCAGAGTTACCGACATTTAAGAAGTGAATTGATTGATAATACATTGGTTGTTCTAGGAAATTTGCATGGTTATAATAATTATTCTTTGAATGAATTTTATATTATACTTTAACATAAAGAAAAAGTATCAATTTTTGCTGAACTGTGTTTATAAATTTATGAGTTATAATAAAGAATATACAAAGTAATAATTTATTTGGCTAAATACGATTACTTAAAAGCGAAAATTGATTTTTCAGCGGAAAAAGTTATTTCCACAATGTAGAATAATAACCACAAGTAATAATCTACACTTTTTCCATTTGTATTTCAGAAAGCATCAACTGATTTTTAGAAATGATCAATTGAATTTAAGAATGTATCAATTTACTTCAGAAATTATCAAATGTGTTTCCGAAAACATCAAGTGTATTTCAGAAATTATCAATGTCTTTATTAGTTCAAAAATTAGCAAACATGTTTCAAAAATATCAAATACATTTCAGAAATTATCAAATGAATTTCAGAAATTTTCAAATGTATTTCAGAAAAAAACCTTTTCTGTTTTTTTAAATGTAGATTGTCAACGAGATGAATTTGATATAACAATGGGTAATATAAGATTGCTCTCTGATTTCAATACTCTACTTGATCAATGTTATATTATACTTTAACATAAGTAAGTACTCATTTTTTTCTGAATAAATTATAATAAAGAACATGTAAAGTTACGATGTATTTGACTAAATGTGATTACCACAATGTACAAAAATAACTACAGCTAATGATCTAGATGAAGTCTTATTTTGACAAGGATTTTACATTATAGTATACCTATTCCAATCAAGAATCACTACATTTCAACTAAAGTTTATAATCACATTAAACTGTGACTTTAAGGCATGATGTGCAGTAGCGAGTACCCGGTAAAGTATGGAATATGCAAGTTTACTTTTTTTTAGGAGAGATTGAGGGTAAAAAAAGTAAGAGTGTTAAGTTAGACTATGCCGAATCTTTAGTGCCCACCACTTGGGTTTTACGTTTACAATAATATCTGGACTTATTGCACTATTTATCATAAATGTAAACAAAATATTTAAAAAGTAATCAATCTGATATACACATTACTAAATTATTACAGCAAACACACTGAATTTTTAGCATTTTTTAAATTACCCGATTTACCCCATTTTCAACAGCAACCTAATCCAAATAATGATAAATAATAATAAGTTTTGCCAGGTAAATGTTTTATTTTGTGAATGCGTGTGATTTCAACAGACAGGCGGACATCGCTTTATCGACTCGAATTGTTATAGGGGTGAAGAATATATGTACTTTATGGGGTCGCAAATTCATTTCTCGGTACCTTACAAATGGAATGACAAACTGATATAATCAGATCTGAAAAAACTGATTATCACTAGTGGAAAATATAAAAAACGACTAAAACAGAAATAGAGATTTTAAAATATAACACATGAACAAGTATTCCGAAAAAGATCCGAAACTAATAAAATATATTTTGTTTACTATCTTTTATTGGCTTAAAAATTGTTAAACGTACCGACTGAAACCATTACTCGATTTGATGTTGAATTTACCAAAAAGGCTTTGTTCTAGCTAGGGCCTGCAATACCGGAGATAATTATCAATACTGGTATTCGTTATTGAATTTCAATAAATACCGGTATACCGGTATTATACCGGTATTGGTGAATTATTTAAAAAATTAAAAACAAATTGTATAAATTGATAATTTTTTTAATTAATACAAAAATAAACTTTAAATAAACATTCATTTTAAATTATAATATATATATTTCTCTTTCCTCTCAGTAATTAATTAGGGAAAAAATAAAAATAAAAAAAATCAATTTTGCTTTGATAGTAAATAACTTCTTAAAAAGCAAAATGTGTCCAGGGATTTATCACTTAGAGATGACCTGATTTTAGAACAAATTTTTCCAGATGACGAAAACACTCTTTCAGCCTCGACGCTGGTTGGCGGAATAGTATTTAAATAATCATATGCTTTTTGCAAATTTAGTCCGCGATATCCTCCTTCTTCGAAAATAGCCATTTCTTTACAGATTTTTTTGTTATAACTTTATGGTCCATTTGTTTTTCTTTATTAATTGCAAAATTTAATCTTTCCTGCATTGAATAATTCATTTCTAAGTCCGAGCAATCTGAAGAAGATGATGATATTATAACAATATTTGCCAGGATATGCCAGTCGAAGCCAGGATTAATAAAAGCGACTTCAGGTTTCGATGTCAAGATAATATTTATTTTTATAAAGCATTTAACTATTTCTTCAGATACGAGAACCAGGGTAGATTTTCCATTTTTGTCGCGCTGGTGGCGGTTGCCTCACTACTGCCCCGAATTGTGTCTTGTCATGTCATTTTAAAAAAGGGGGTTAATGTATTAGTTAATACTAAGCCTGGGACCTATGGCCAGTAGTATCCCTGTGCACTAATACTACAGTGTCTGGGAACTATGGCTGTTACAAACCAGTAGTAACCCCGCTCACTACTACTACAGTGTCTGGGAACTATGGCTGTTACAAACCAGTAGTAACCCCGCTCACTACTACAACAGTGTCTGGGAACTATGGCTGTTACAAACCAGTAGTAACCCCGCTCACTACTACTACAGTGTCTGGGAACTATGGCTGTTACAAACCAGTAGTATCCCCGCTCACTACTATCAGCTGCGCTTTTCCATCACTGTATGTGGCTACTAGCGAAGCTATTACAGACTTGCACTAGCTGTCCGCACACGGTGACAAGTCGAACCCAACTGAAGTTGTAGTAGAATGAACCTTCATATATAAATGGTATGTTGCTAAAAATGAAAGAGAATTAATTATCGTGTATGAGTGAGAGTTGGATTATTACTAATACATCTTACTTCTCGAAACCAACTGAAGTTGTAGTGGAATGTACACACATTTAAATGGTCTGCTACTAACATAGAAAGAGAATTTATCGTGTCGTGTATGAGTGAGAGTTGGATTCTATATTCTAACTAACACCGGATTATGGTGTGGATAAGTATGGGAAGGCTAAGAGACACTATTGCTCACTAATACAGTCCAATGTAAAAAGTGTGTGTGTGAGTCGGATTCTACCTAGGTTCTCTTATACTGAACTCTTATACATTCTACTCTTAAACTAAACTTAGATTTAAAATTCAATCAAATTCAATATTAATTAACAAATAATAATTCCATTTCAAATTAATGTTTTGTATAATCTTGCAATTCACGATATTATACTGGTATATATAAATTAATCAATAATTTTCAATTCATTATAAATAATCAATTCAGTTTACCTATAATTATTAAATTATGTAACGAAACTTCGTTACATCTCCCTCTTGTTTTGGTTTTTTTTTTTTTGTTTTTTTTTTTTTGTTCTTATGGAACTGAAGACTCGATTGTAATATCATTTCTAGGCTTTGGGAAGATAAGCCTTTCCTCCCCGATGATTATCCAAACATTCAAAGAACATCGTATGTATACCCATGCTGTACCCATTGGAGTTATTTTTTTGAAGCGTGTCCGGCCACCGGATTTAATCGGTCCAATTGAAGAAAGCACATCGGCTATAGTTGCGCCTCGTAGATCTAGCTCTTTGTCAATTTCCAGTTCTTTAACAAGCTTGGCTAGGATATCGGACTTTGGTGGAGTTGGGATAATCAGATCCCGGATTTCTAACTGAGGAAGATTAGTTTCGATGGATGTTATTTTAACTTTCTCTGTAGGTGTTGTTATTTCTATGACTTTTCTGCGCTTGCGATTCTCACGTTCCATAGCACTCCTAAACCGTAAACAACTTAACTCAAATTTACGACTGTCCATCTTCTGTGTGGTACGCTTTTAAATCTTTCAAGTGTGCCGTGCCTCTTCTTTTTTTTCCTTCAGAGTCGAATAACCGGACAATTACTGGGGATATAAATTCAGCAACCAAATATGGACCCTCGAAACGAGGTGCTAGTTTAGCGGCAAAGTGATCGACAGCTTTTGACAAAACGCGTTTTCTTACCAGAACCAAATCACCTTTTCTGGGTACCCATTCACGGCGTCTAAGGTTGTAATGCGTTGCTTGTGCGCTTGTAGCAGTCTGGAGATTTGAACGGACTATTTTAAAAACTTCTTGTAAATGTTGTGATTTATTATCTGGGTGTTGAGCTATATCTGTATCTTCCGATTGGGTTTTGTGGTTGAACAAGGTATTGGGTAAACGAAGTTCCCTACCTTGCGTTAGATATGCCGGAGAGTATTTCGTTGAACTTTGTTTGCTGGTATTTATGGCTAACGTCAATTCCGGTAAATGTTCATCCCACTTTCTTTGGTTCTCGTGAGTATACTGAGCTATCATTGTTTTTATGGTTCTGTTAGTCCTCTCTGTAGGGTTTTCATGAGGAGAATAAGGAGCTGTGTAATGCTGTTTTACTCCCAAAGATTGAAAAAATTTTTGGCACTCGCGGCTCGTGAATTGAGTTCCGTTATCGGTCAGAAGGATATG